>APFE031355521.1:2260-19072 GCA_000404065.3 Pinus taeda | reverse complement strand
AGAGAGCTACAACCCTCTCTCATTTTCCAGCTTCTCCTAGAAGGGAGCTACAACCCCCTTAGTTCTTGTACTAGTTGAGATACTAGTACGCAGGCTGCTACCTACAGAAAGCTTCTCTTTCTTCCAAGGATTGCGTTTCATAAATTTTCAAACTGGATCCACAAATAACATCAATCAAACATCAAGAATTTATGCATCAACCAATCACCATTTCACCAGTCAAGACTGAATCAAAATAAACACTTCTCTATCAACTGTACCCAGATCACAGTAACTGTAATCACACCTCAAATTCTAAACCCAGATCACTGCAATAATCAATAGATGCAGCTAGAACATAAATTATGAGATGTACGCTACTTCAATATTCAGAAACTTGCGTGCATACACTTCTGCGTGAAGATCAACCTGCATATACGCACTTCCGACTTACAGAACCTGCGTGTATATGCACCTGTGCTAAGATCAACCTGTGTATATGGACTTCCGACTTACAGAACCTGCATGTATATGCACATGTGCTTCATTAAACCTATGTACAGATCTATAAAGGTAATTTACCCCTTCAAATGTTCAGATATTAGTTTACCCAGATTATCAGATTTATAGATCAAGCAAGCGCCACATAAAATAGATCGAAATCATACAAAGATACTATCATTCAAGCCTTAAGATGTTGACCCATCAAAAGAACTTATCCTTCTCCTTGTGCTCAGGTTCCTTCTTCCTTCAGATCCAGATCTGCACCATAACCCAATCACTGTATTCCAGATCTAGCACTTTTTTAGATATTCAATAATTCAGATGATCCCTTGCCAAATGATCTCCTTCCTCTTTTATAGACCTAGGCCTTTCACAATACCACTGTCCAAAACCATAACAATTCAATACCATGGACCCAATACTTGGGATCAACACTTATGACAAGATACCATGGCCCAAAATGATAGGTTCAAATACCAAGGACTAATTACCACGGACAAGAAACAAGTTTTCGCACATGTACATGCTTTTCCTTGCATGGAAGCGCGTGTATACACATACACGCCTTGGGAACGTCCAACCCGCGTGTATATGTGGCTTCATCAAAGTGAACCTGCTTATATGTCTTTTTCTTCTTTTTGAGTGCTTGAACTATGATCTGTCACCAGAGTGAGTTGCCATCAAGGAAAACACCTATGCCATAGCACCAAAACTGCCAAACATGTGCCAGAATGCCAACAATCTCCCCCTTTGGACTTGATGGAAACCCCAAGATCCTCAAGATCATTCTCCCCCTTTGCAATCAAGGGAAAAGGGGTGTGCTCCCCCTGAGTACATGCTGAAATCTCTTCTCTGTTGTGCTAAACATGCTCCCCCTGACTGTAGGCAAGATCTGCAAAAAGATATTCTTTCAAAAGAACCATGACTTATACGTCATAACTGACCTTCCTATCACAAAAGACTCTATACATACATCTATCACCCAACCAAGTGGGGATCTCCATCCAACCAAGTGGGGATACATCATAAATTTACATATGACAACCAATTACATTACATCATTCATCCCAGGCATAGTGGGGAAACCAAAATAGGTCGTTACATGACCTTGATGAAAAGAAGATATACATGACATAGAGATGAAATATCTTGAGCAAGACTATGAAAGTCATCGATAACTACTATCAGCAGCATCTGTTAATCATTATTCAGATAAGCAACCATGTTCTCTTTCTATTCTTCATTTGCAAGAGTTCCACTTGAAACCAACAGCAGTTGTGAACTTGAACCAAAAGCTTCTAAGGTAACGCAAACAATGCATCACTAGAAGATTATCGGCTCCCCCTGAACCTGTGTTAGATGGTCTCTGACAGACCCCTATCAGACTATCAGAGTCTGTTTCTACTGAAATCCTTCAAACCTCCATATACGCAATTGTATCTGCACAAACCACCGTATGTACACGGATCCTCCTCATCTAACTCGCGTACATCAACTTTTCTCTGAAACAGACAAGTTTCAACAGCAGGCTGAAGCATCAACTACTCCCATCGTCTGTCTGAGGTATTCAAATGTTTCCCTTGGCAGCAGTTTGGTGAGTATATCATCAACTTGTTCCTTAGAGGGAACATACTCCAACTTGACTTTTTGTTCTAGCACTTGTTCCCGAAGAAAATGATATTTGATAGGTATGTGCTTGGTCTTTGGATGCATGATTGGATTCTTTGAAATGCTGATTGCACTCGTGTTATCACATAAGATGGAGATAGGTGGAGTACAAGTGATTTGATAATCCTGCAAGGTTTGCATCATCCAAAGGAGTTGGGTGCAAGAAGATGCAGCAGCCACATATTTTGCTTCAGCTGTAGATAAGGCAATAGAACTCTGTTTCTTGCTGAACCAAGATACTAATATGGAATCCATAAAGAATGCACCACCACTAGTGCTTTTTCTGTCATCCATGCTTACAGCCCAATCTACATCTGTATAAGCATGAAGAGTGAGATTTGCATCTCTAGGATACCATAGGCCATAGTTTTTAGTTCCTTGAAGATACTCAAAAATTCTCTTTACTGCCTAAAGATGAGTTTCCTGAGGATTTTCCTGAAATCTTCCAACCATTATTATTGCATGCATGATGTCTGGTCGGGTACCTGTTAAATAGAGCAGACTTCCAATCATGGATCTATAGGTTGGTTGATGTACTACTATTGATTCATCGTTTGCACTGAGACTGCATCCTGTGACCATAGGAGTACATACTGGTTTCGAATCTTCCATGCCATACTTCTTCAAGATCTACTTGACGTACTTGGTTTGGGATAAAAAGATACTGTCTTTATTTTGTTGGATTTGTAAACCAAGAAAATATGTTAGTTCTCCAAGCAAGGACATTATGAATTCCTTCTGTATCACCAAGGAAAAGTTTTGACTCATAGATTCTTCATTGCTGTCAAAGATGATATCATCTACATACACAACAAGTATTAGCAATTTGTTATTTTCAATTTTTATATAAAGATTGCTATCTGCTGATCCTTTTGAAAAACCTTGTTGATGAAGGTATTTGTCCAGACGATAGTACCAAGCGCTTGGAGATTGTTTCAGACCATAGAGAGCCTTCTTTAGTTTGCATACAAGCTTTGGATCATTACCAAGGATGAATCCATCTAGCTGCTCAATATACACTTCTTCTTCTAAATCATCATTCAGAAAGGTTGATTTCATGTTCATTTGAAATACTTTGAACTTCTGAAAGCTAGAGAGAGCAAGGAACATTCTGATGGCCTCAAGTCTAGCAATGGGAGCAAAAGTTTCTTCAAAGTCTATTCCTTCTTGTTGTGCATACCCTTCACAAACCAGTCTAGCCTTGTTTCTAATCACTTCCCCATTTTTCATTCAACTTGTTTCTGAAGATCCATTTTGTTCCTATGACATTCTTATCTTTTGGTCTAGGAACCGACTCCCAAGTGTTATTATTTTCGATCTGCTCAAGTTCTTCATCCATTGCTTTGACCCAGCATTCATCTTTGCATGCCTCTCTTACATTTTGTGGTTTAGTGGAGGAAAGGTAATGCCAAATAGCGAAGCTCTACCAATTGTCTTCTGTTTGTATACCTTGCCTCTTTCACCCAAAATTTGAGATTCTGGATGATTCTTCTGAACATAGCTGGATGGAGTCTTTTCTTCTATCCTTATTTGTTCTTCAAGCTCCTCATGGGTTTCTTCTTCATAGGTTTCTTCTTCATCATGAATCTGATTGATGTTGATGGATAGTCCTCATCATCTTCGAAATCTTCAGATCTTACCTGCCTAGGAGTGTTTTCTTCTTCATCAAACACTACATCAATACTTTCAACAATTTTTCCAAGCCTTTTATTATAACACTTGTATGCTTTGCTGTGGGGAGAGTAACCAAGGAGAATGCCTTCATCTGCTCTAGGTTCAAACTTGCCAAGATGTTCATCAGTATTTTGATATAGCATTTGCTTCCAAAAATTTTGAAATATTTCACCGAAGGAGTCTCACCATACCAGAGCTCATGAGGAGTTTGAGTGCTGTTCACCCGGACATTTATTTTGTTGAGAATAACAACTGCAGCAAATGCAGCTTCACCCTAGAAAGTTGCAGGTGTTCCAGAATCATCAAGCATAGCACGAGCCATTTGTTGAACCGTTCTATTCATCCTTTCCACTACATTTTACTGAGGGGTCCTGGTTGTAGAGAATTCCCTTCTTATTCCATGTTCTTCACAAAATTGAAAAATTCATTTGAGGTAAACTCCCCACCTCTATCAGACCTGAGGCATTTAATTTTGTGATCTGATTCATTTTCAACCAAAGCTTTGAAGGATTTAAATTTTTCGAAGGCTTCATCTTTGTGCTGCATAAGTCCTATCCAAACCATCCTTGAATAATCGTCAATGAATAATATAAAGTATTCTTCTCCCCGAGGCAACCTTTTCTTGGATGGACCACATACATCAGTATGGACAAGTTCAAGTGGCCTACTAGCTGATCCTTCCTTCTCAGGGAAGTTATTTCGGTTTTCTTACCAAACTGGCATAATTTGAATATTGTATTGTCTAGAATTCTGATGTCTGGAAGGCCACAAATTGCCTGGTATTTGCATCCTTTCCTTATCTGTGAGAAATTTAGATGCCCCAACCTCCGGTGCCATAGCCAGTGTTCATCATTCTTGCTCAGATAGCATTGTTGTTGTCCTTCTTTGAATATGTATAAACTTAATTTGGAGTTTCTTATGCCTTTGATCATGTTTTCTTTGGTATCAAGATCATGAACAACTACATCCATTTGACCGAAATTATACCTTTGTTTCCTTGATCTCACATCTAACTGACACTCAATTAGATTTATGGTTTAGCCATCAGCGATACATAAACATTTCCTGCTTTGACCTTATTCTTTTAAAGAATAGAACCTTTACCTTTTTATGAGTGCAGGGGGTGTCATTTCCAAATGAGACCTTCTTCTCCTTCTCCAAGGCACTATATACTTAATTTTTTCTTTTATCACGTTTGTCATTATGGTTTTTGAACATCCACTGTTGATGTACCATTGATTTTCTTGCCCTTCTGCATATAAGGCTATACCACATCTTTCTGGTTGTGGTTCTTTCATTCTCCATGTTTTGATATTTGAGGCTTGCTCCTTCTGAGTTGTCTGTCGAAACCTGCTTCTGCATTTAGAATCTTCATGACCAAAACTATTACAAATAGAACATTCTATTTCATTTTGAAGAGCAGAAAAGTTATTGTAGTTCCTTTTCATGATCCCAGTCATACTCCTTTGTTTTTGAGTTTCTCTAGTCATGATAGTTTTGTAGGCAACACACTGAGCTACTTTGTCTCCAAAGTTGTGACAAGAGAAACATTGGCCATTGAAGAAACTCCTGTGATTATCAACCTTGCGGACCGAATGATTGTAGTTGTCATTCATTCTTAATGCAAATTGAGAATTTACCTGTGGTCTGTTGTAGCTTTTGTTTATCCTTGAAGCAGATTGCCCCTGATTTACTTGGTGATCTCTGTTCATTCTTGAAGAAAAATGTCCCTAATTTACCTGGTGATCTCCATTAGGCCTTTGCTCACTCCTCCTTGCTGCATCAAGATAACTTTTGGAGGTGGATGGTTTCTGCGCTTGAGTTGCTTCTTCATTATATCCCAGACATGTTTTGATTAGAGGAGAAAGTTGCACTTTGATAATCTCATCTAACGTTTCAGATCCTTTAACAAATCTAAAATTAAGAGCTTTAGTTTTCTCAATCTCTTTTCTAAGTTCCAGAATTTCACATTCTAACTTTTCATGATGTTTTTCACTTTCAGCCAGTTGGAATTGCAAAGTATCAATAATCATATTTTTCTCTTCTAAACAAATTTTGAGTTTAGAAATCTCTTCATAAAGACCTTCTTCATCTATAGCATCCATAAAATCATCATCTTCAAAAGCCATTAAAAGTCTATAGTCATTACCTCATTCATCTTCATCACTGTTTGAGAGTCCATCACTGTCTTCATGAGTGTAGTAGCTTTTCTTACTTACGTTCTATTTCTTGTTCCATCTAACAGGTTCCTTACCTTTGTCAAGATTATGAGGACACTTGGCAGCATAGTGACCGACTCTTCCACAAGCAAAGAATTTGAAGGGTAACTTACCTCTGAAGCTTCCAGCACCCTGTTGAAGCTTCTTGACAAAATTTGATTCTTCCTCTTCTTTTGACATATGTCCTGACTCATAGTAATCTCCTTTACCTGAAGCCTTGAATGCAGCTTCTCTCCTATCTGATGGTCCTCCTTTCCTCATTTCATAAGCGGTTAGAATTCCGTGTAGCTGCGACATGGTAATTTTCTGTAGATTCTCCTTTTCTTCTATTGCAGAAACTTTTGATTCAAACTTAGGAGATAAAGATATTAGAACCTTTTTAACCACAACGGCCTCTTTTATTTCTTCACCCAAATTTTTCATACAATTAACAATCTCATCTATACGAAGGAAATAGTTAGCCACACTTTCATCATTGTACATCTTGAGATTTTCATACTGAATTCTGAGGGTTTGAAGTTTTGCTCATTTTACCTACTCATCTCCTTCTTAGCTCAGCATAATATTGTCCCATATTTCTTTAGCGGTTTTATACTACATAACCTTGACGAATTCTGATTGAGATAGACATCCTAATAAAGTGTTGACAGTGTTTGCATTTGTTTCAAACTGCTTCTTCTCAGCTAGATCTGTAGGAGTTGTTGATGGAAAAGTGTATCCTATATCTATAATATCCCAGACTTCTATACCAAGAGATTGAAGATAGGCAGTGACTCTTACCTTCCAATAGACGAAGTTTTTCCCATCAAAAATTGGTGGCCTGATTTATCCTTCTCTCTCGTAGTTGCTCATGATGATGGATCTTCCTTCAAGCGATCAAGCTTCTTCTGAAGGACCTGCTTTGATACCAATTGTTGGAAATAATACTGAGAGGTGGGGTGAATCAGTATTATCTAGTCAATTATTTAATTTTTCAAACCCAGAACATATACGCTACTTCAGTTAGATGAACCCGCGTATATACGCAACTATAGATAAGGAAACCTGTGTATACTATGTAGATTTATAATTTACTTTATTCTACAGATGTTGATTATTAAGTTATGCACCGAAATCATATAAACAATTGCCAGGAACAATAAAACAGATCAAAAGACAACCACACATAAGAACACAAGATATAAGGTGGAAACCCAATGTGGGTGAAAACCACCTACTGCAATTCATCTCTATCCTCTTTTAATTAGAAACTTCTTTTTACAATGGCTCTGTACTGGTGCAGTCCTTTACCAGTATGCAGGCTGCTACCTGTAGAGAACTACAACCCTCTCTTATTTTCTAGCTTCTCCTAGAAGGGAGCTACAACCCCCTTAGTTCTTGTACTAGTTGAGATACTAGTACACAAGCTGCTACCTGCAGAAGGCTTCTCTTTCTTCTAGGGACCACGTTTCATAAATTTTCAGACTGGATCCACAAATAACATCAATCAAACATCAAGAATTCTACATCAACCAATCACCATTTCACCAGTCAAGACTGGAGTAAAATAAACACTTCTCTGTCAACTGTACCCAGATCACAATAACTGTAATCAGACCTCAAATTCTAAACCCAAATCATTGCAATAATCAATAGAAGCAGCTAGAACATAAATTATGGGATGTACGCTACTTCAATATTCATAAACTTATGTGCATACACTTCTGTGTTAAGATCAACTTGCGTATACGCACTTCCGACTTACAGAACTTGTGCATATATGCACCTGTGCTAAGATCAACCTACGTATACACACTTCCGACTTACAGAACCTACGTGTATATGCACCTATGCTTCACTGAACCTGTGTACAAAACTATAAAGGTAATTTACCCCTTCAAATGTTTAGATATTAGTTTCCCCAGATTATCAAATTTATAGATCAAGCAAGCACCACATTGAACAGATCGAAGTCATACAAAGATACTATCATTCAAGCCTTAAGATTTTGACCCATCAAAAGAACTTATCCTTCTCCTTGCGCTTAGGTTCCTTCTTCCTTCAGATCCAGCTCTGCACCATAACCCAATCATTGTATTCCAGCTCTAGCACTTTTTCAGATATTCAATAATTCAGATGATCCCTTGCCAAATGATCTCCTTCCTCTTTTATAGCCTTAGGCCTTTCACAATACCACGGTCCAAAACCATAACAATTCAATACCATGGACCCAATACTTGGGATCAACACTTATGACGAGATACCATGGCCCAAAACCATAGGTTCAAATACCAAGGACTAAATACCACGAACCAGAAACAAGTATTCCCACATGTACGCACTTTTCCTTGCATGAAAGTGCGTGTATACGCATACGCGCCTTGGGAACGTCCAACCCGCATGTATACATGGCATTGTTAAAGTGAACCTGCGTATATGTCTTTTTCTTCTTTCTAAGTGCCTGAACTGTGATCTATCACTAGAGTGAGTTGCTATCAAGGACAACACCTATGCCATAGCACCAAAACTCCCAAACCTGTGCCAAAATGCCAACACAATCATGAAGTACGAGGATTTGATGCAAGGTGTGGGATGGGTAATCATTGATGCGACAGTCATGTGGGTGGTGAGGTTGGAAAATTAAATGGGGGATGGAGCATAGATTAAATTTAGGAGTATCATATAAGACCCCTATCCTTTTTTTATTTCTTTTTTCAATATTAGGAAAAAACACATGAAATATGTAATAAAACATTAAAAGGAATTTTCATGTCCTTTCCCCTTTATAAGGCTTTCAATCTACCTACCCTTTGTTTCTAATATAACATGTTTTCCTTTTTTGTAGGCTGCATTTGGACTTGCAAACCCTTTTTCACTTTCTCTTTTCTTTTATTTCTAACCTACTCTATCACTTATCTCTCCTATTGGTGCAGATTCAACCGTTGCACCAATTTCATTTCTACCTAGCTACTAATTTTCCAAGCTTCAACTATTTGGCAGATCTTTATTTTCTACCCTATCAACAAAAATTGAAATTTCTTCAATCATGCTTAGACTGTATTAATTAAACAATATTTTGGGTTTCCTTTTCTTTTCATTTTTTTTCTCTTTTGTTCTTTTGTTCTCTTTTTTTTATACTCTCTTTTCTTTTTTTTCTTTTTTTTTGGAAATCAATTGAATATTGAGATGTATGAAGAATATAAAATTTGCAAAATGTGAGATACTCAATCTCCTTGACATCTTATAAACTAAAGGGACCTTAAAAGTGGCTCTAGTTGGGGATGGAACTTCTCAATTTGGAGCGTCAAGAACATGAGATTAGTAGCCTTGAGTCTTTCATATATGCATTCTCTTGAATCTAATTTCTTTTTGCAGTGGCTTTATCAAAGCTAGCTTAGGGCCTTCTCTGTGGAATTCAACCTTTATCAAATGAATTATCCAATTAAAAACATAAAATACTGTGATATTTACAATGGAATGAGGGAGATCTACGTGCTTATGAGAAGTAATGCTTTAGCATCTTCCCATTGACCGGACCTCCTAGCAGTTCTGATCCATCCATCTCTTTGAGGAAAAATGCATTATTTCCTTTGAACACTGAAATAATATATGGACCCTTCCAAAGATTTTCAAATTAACCATTCTTCCCTTTATGTTCTCTTCTTCAATTCCATTTTAGCACTTCATCTCCCACATTTCAATCATTAGCCTTGGCTCGTTTGTCAAAAAATTTCTTTATGTTTTCCTGGACAAACTGAGTTCTATTATATACCTCTTCTCTAGAATTCTACAATTGAATTATCTGATTTATCCTTCTTTGTATATCATTTGGTTCAGTTTGCATCTCTTGAATAATCTTCATAAATGGTAGCCCCATGGAGGAAGGGAAAATCACATCCATTCCATAAACCAGTTGGAATGGGGACATGCCAATTGATTTCTCTGTAGTCAATCTATCAGCCCATAATGTGTAGATCATTTTTTTATGCCATGAATTCTTATTCTCCTCCAGTATCTACTTAATGATGTTTACCAAACTTTCTTTTGAGGATTCAGCCAACCCATTACCTTGAAGGTAATAAGTTGTTGAATGACACAAAGAGAGATGGTACCTGTGACAAAAATCCACCATCTTTTTTTATTTGGAAGTTGTAGCATTGTGAGTGATAAGTTTCCTAGGACAGTCAAATCTAGAAAGGATATTGGCTTCAAGGAATTTTATAATAATAGAATCGGTAGTAGCTCTAGAAGGGATGGCTTCTATCCATTTGGTAAACTAGTCTGTGGCAGCCAGGATTCATTTGTGTTGGGTAGAGGATGGAGGATCAATTTCAATAATGAAATAAAAACCCCATTGTTGGAAAGGACTTTCAACAGAGATGGGTTTCAGGGGCAAGGGTAATAATTTTCTCTTCCCTTTAAAGATTTGGCATTTATGGCAAGTGATTACCATCTTATGGATGTCTGGGAAGAGTGTAGGCCAATAGAAACTAGATCTAAGGATTTTATTAGCAGTTGTTTTCCAATAAACATGGCCTCCACAGTCACCTTCATGGAATTCCTGCATAACTCTGTCAGCATCATCTTTTAACAAACATTTTAGTAATATACCTCCAACATATTTCCAATATAATGTTTTTCAGTAATGTAGAACTTGACCGCTTTTAACTTTAGAACTCTAGTCTTTGTTTTGGATAATCCAGGAGGAGCATTCAAATTGAAAAGAACATACAAAAGGTTTGCACACAGGGGGGAATTTAATAATGATTCATTTATTGGTGGAGTCGCCAGCCCCTCTCAATCATCCAAGGAAAATACCATGTTGATATCCAGTGCATTAAAATTTGTTTCAGCCATCAGTTTGGCTAATCCTTGTCCTTTGATCAACTTGGCGAGTATGATTTCTATATCATATTCCAAAATAATAGCTATCCATTTGCCCCTGTTTCCATTAGGTCCATTTTGTGTTAGAATATCTTTGACAACCACATTAGGAACATAAGCAATGATATGAGAATGCGAAATATAAACACTAAATTCTTTTATTGCTTTGATGAGAGTGAATGCTTGTTTTTCCATGATATTGTACTTTAAAAAAGCATCTCTCAAAGTTTTGCTAAAGAATGTTATTGGTTTTTCATATCCTTCTCTATTTTTTTGTAATAGTACAGCTGCAATAGTATGTTCAGATCCAAAAGAAAAGATAATAAAATATTTGGTGAAATCTGGGTTGATTAAAACTGGAGCTTTTGTTAATGCATGTTTGACTAGATCAAATGATTGTTTGGCTTCAACATTCCATTTAATTTTTGTATCTTTCTTGAGCATGCTTGTTATATTTCTAAGCATTTTAGAAAGATTTGGTATGAATCCTATAAAAAAATTAATTTTTCCAATAAAAGATTGAAGTTCCTTTTTGTTTCTTGGATGACTAATTTTAAGGATAACTTCAATCCTACTGGTGTCAATTCTGATTCCATATCTGCAAAAGTGATATCCATTTCTCTTTGGAAAGTAGCACCAGCATTCATAATCCAAAGGAAATTTTCACATCCATGAAAGTTCCCCAGGTAGTAGTGAAATTTGTTTTATCTTGATCATCATGATATACTAAAACTTGATTATACGCTGAGAAACCATCTAACAAGGAGATCCTACTAGAACCTACTACTCTTTGTAATATGTGATCCATTTTTGGTAAGGGGTAGTTGTCCTTAAGGGAAACCTTGTTTAGATTTCTAAAGTCAATGTATAATATTATTTCACCAGTCTTCTTTCTTGTAGGCACAATATTTGATACCCATTTGGAATACCTAATTGGGACTATGATTTTGGCCTCATACATTTTCTTGATTTTCTTTTCAACCAAGGGAATTAGGACATGATTTATCCTACAGAGATTCTGTTTAAATGGTTTATGGTCTTCCATGATTGGAATTTTGTGTTGTATAATGCTATTGTCATCAGCTTTCAAATCCTCATAGCTCCAAGAAAATACATCTATGAATTCTTTAAATAGATCTATATACCTTTCTTTTGGCATGATGGACAGTGATTTTGATAGTTTTATGATTTTGGGGATTTTCTCACCACCTATGTTGCATTCTTCAATGTTTATTCCTGTTGGCTCCATTTTTTTCTTTTTTGCAACGTCATTAAAGTCAAATAATTCTTCTAAATGGGCAAGCCCTCTAGGAAAATGTTATCCTTGAGTTGAAGTACTTTGAATTCCTCTTTTTTTGGGTCTTTATGCATTTCAATTTCATGTACAATTTTATTTGCTGAAATATTTACATCAGAAACAACAAGTTTGTCTATACTAATATGTATATTAATTTGAATGTCTATTCCATCCTCCAAATCTATGTTGTTATTCTCAAATTCATCTTTTGATTGTAAAAAACTCTCAATTTGTTTATCACTTCCAAAAACTTTCCATTATCTCATGTTATCAGGTATTGTAGCACAATGTTTCACCTGAATTGTGTGTTGTTTGTTTGGGTGAGATAATTTGCAGGTGCTAGCTGAGAAAGCTAAATCATTTTCCAGTACATTTTGGATCCTTAGGATGACAGCAAGGACATACTCTTCAAATTTTTTTAGGAAATCAATCACAACATTTCCATACTCTCTCAATCTAGGATGCTTTGCAAAATATTTTCCTTTAATTTGTTTTATGATCAATTCAGAATCACCCTAGACTGAAATTATTTTAGCACCTAATTTTTTAAGCAATTTCAAACCTAATAATAATGCCTCATATTTTTCTATATTGTTTGTACACGGAAAATTCAATTTGTAAGAATGACCTTCACCCTGATTAGTCTTTGAATTATACAATCAGACTGCTACCCAGAACTTGTTCTACCACATGAACCATCAAAAGTCATATTCCAAATAGGCTCTATTTCAAGGTTTTGTTGCACCATTGGTATTTGTGGGTTATGCTTTTCATTAAAATCAATTTCTACATTAGTGACCTATGTATCTTAGTCCAATCATTATACAGAATGAAGGAACCAAGATCAATATGGATAGAATATAGGGGATAGTTGTTTGGATTTTCTTGGTTGCTCACCATATATTTCATTAAGATTTCTCTATACAATCTTCTTGGTTTGCCAAATACTAGTATTGTGGCATATGTCACTTCCATTTGAAGTGTTCCTTATAACTTAGCTGCCCAATAAGGTGACAATAGCATGCCCTAATAGGTGGAATGTTTGCTACCACTATGTCCATGATTAAACATTTCGCTGGTATCTGGGCTAATGTGACATAGAGGTCCTTGATAAAACCTAGACACCTGACCTTGCTAGATTCAAATGAGTACAAATCTTTGTATGATCTAGTGATTTCAAGTCCACGTTTTTCCATTACAGTATTTGGAATAAGATTATGAGATGCACCTAAATCCAACATGGCATTATGAATAATTTTTTTGTGAATATTAAGGCTAACATGAAATGGGGGAACACCTCATTCATGAGGCTTTCCATCAACTTCTAGTCCAAATAGTAGCTCAGGATGATCATCATTCAAGTTTGTAGTATTGGTGATTTCTCCTATGTTGAGTACCTTTAGGAATTGAGACCTATAAACATTTTTGTTTATCAATTCAGTGAGTGGAATAGAACTTTTGAGTTTAGCAAGTTCATTCACAATACTGAATGGTGTTTGAAATTTAAGTAGATTGAGAAACCATCTCTTTCAGCCACTGCTTTGGTGACAGGTCCAGTTTGCTGACTGTACTAAGGTTATTAGTTTGGACAATTTTAGTGGAAACATCAATTGTTTTCTTGGTAGCATTCTCTATGTTCTTCTTTTCTGAACTGTTTATATTTTTTCTTAGAGCTTTCATCTGTTTTCTTGAGATCAGGCTCAGTAGCATTCTTAGCAGGGTTATCATAATTCTTTCTGTTTGAGTTGCCAATATTTTTCTTACTTCTAAGATTATACTGCCTGTGGAATTTTAATATGGCATTCTCAAATCGATGTTTATAGTCATTAGATTCTTTAGATTCCAGCTTTGTTTGAGCTAAGAAAAATAGTTCTTATTCCTCTTGTGTAAGAAAAATAGAGCTATCTTCATTTGTCCCCATTAAATTAATTTGATTTTCCTCAACTTATTCAACCATGCCTACATCTTCATCAACATAATTTTCTTGAAATGGGGGTCTAATATGTTGATCTGGGCCTCTTTGTCCTCTTTTTCTGACTTATGGAGTGTTTCTTCTGGGATTTGGATTTCAGTTTTGGGGAATAGGTTTGTTTTCCCTAGGTACACTTCTCTCATTCAAACTTATTCTCTCCATCATTATTTCCATGGTCCTCACTAAGGAATCAATCTTAGCATTTGCTGCAGAAGTTGAATATTCTTCTCTTATTATCACCCTTCTTTCAGTTTTCATCATAGCTCTTTTTGCTTGTATATTTGCTTCTACACTCATGTCATCTCTTTGCATCGCTTCTAATGTTGGATAATTCCTTTCCCTAAGTTGGTAGGACATATCTATATGGAAGCCATCTAGGAATTTTATGAAGGCTAAATCCTGTGGTAGTTAAGAATTTATAGGAATTGCATGATAGATATCGTTGAATCTAGCACAATAGTCCCAAACACTTTCACCTACTTCCCTCTTAATATTTTCAAATTCTGATAAAATCTGCAGAGGGTTCTTTTTGACTTCCCATCTATTAAGAAAGGTTTGATGGAACACAGGGAGATCATTTATACTATTTGCAGGCAAAGATTTAAACCATTTCCAAACTTCTCCTCCTAAACATTGAGAAAACATTATGAGCTTGACACTTTCTTCGTCTACCTCTTGTAGGTCAAGACAATCATTCATTTTATCCACATGTTGTTGGGCCATTAAAGGACCAGTCCCATCAAATAGTGTGATTTTGGATTGATAGTCTTGTGGCATATTGACCAATGGTGCTAGCAACACCAAGGGAGCATACTTGGCTACCATTATTGGTATTGGTGGAGGACTACATGAAGGAAGATGAATAGTAGATGAGTTTGGATCAACACTAGGGGGAAATGATAGTAAAGGAATTTGAGTAACCTTGTGTGGAAGGATAAAAGAAGGGGTGGCAATTATGGAGGCAGTAGGACTTGGTGACTGAATATGTGTATATTGTGATGTGATGGATGAAGCTGCTATGTTTATGTAATATCCCTAACCCGGAATATTCCTCAAACCCTAGCAAAACTCCAACAAATATGTACAAATGATATAATAACCCAGAAATGAGAAAATAATAGTGGCACAACATATAATAATGTAAACAGGAAATATAAGCAGATACTCAAGAAATGCAGGAAGAAATGCTAAGCCATTTTATTATACTGAGCAATAAAAGGAGTACAAGAGGTGATCAGATAGATGGCACCTCGACTTGCATAAGGCAAGTGAAGAAATACTCTTAGAATAACAAGGAATGGCCTCTCTACGTGGATGCTATTGGAGAACTGTCGTGCTACTGCTACTGCTAGAAAACAAATAATGATTTGGGGCTACTCCCCTCCTCAAAAATTGTTGAAACTCTGGAATCAGGCTCTACTCCAAAAACCCAGAAAAAACAAAAAATCTTTCCTAGAATAGCTGACCTTCGAAAATCGCCCCCTTGGGGATCTGTGCAGTCCCTCAATGCTCTGCGCTACCACTAAAGAAACCCACTAGAACCCTCCCTGAAACTCTGCCAAAATCCTCCAAGATGCAAGGGTTGGTCCCTTGCTCAATCACTCATCATAAATGCTCCTGCAAGAATCCTAATCCAACAATACTGCTAGAAAGAACTACGTCCCTCTCCCAGTGTTGTGCAGTCCTCCAGAATGTTACTGAAACTACTGCAGGAATTCTGATAAAATTACTACTAAAATGCAAAAGGAAATATCTTTCCCGAGCAGGGACTCGAAATCCCCCGGGGCTAAGGGCGAGATCCCCAAACAGAGACACCCAATGCGCTAAACTGTGTTGCAAACTAGCTAAAGAGCGAGCGTGCTCAAAAGTCGAAACGACTAGCTGAAAATGCACATAACTGAATGATCAAAATGAGGGGGCTCCTCTCTCTTTCATAACCTTCACCTTTCTCAATCACAAGGCTCACCTCTTCCTGTGTGGTTCCCCTCTTGCCATGTGTTCCCCCCCTCCTACGCAGTCTCTCCATGTCTCTGCATGGGCTCCATTTCTGAATCCCCCGTTGGATCCCCTTTAAGTCACAACGTTGTGCTACTAGGAAGTGAATTTTTATTCAAACAGTGAGTTATGTCACCCGTCCTCACTTTTTTTATTTAGAAATAACTATAGAAGGAAAAAATTGAACAAAATAGAATATTCTAATTAGCCATGGCTAATTAGGAATATTATAGTCTCCCCCGGCAAAATGTTGCTTGTCCTCAAGTAACTTAAGTGATGGATGTTGTAAGATCTTCTCATTCTCCGAAGTGGAATCCTCATCCAGCAAATTCTTCCACCTCACCAAGAACTCCCAGACCGTCCTGCTCTATAGCTACCTCTTCCTAGTATTAATGATAGCCTTCGGCTGCAATACCAAATGCCCCTTATCATCCATGGGTGGTAGCTCATCTACCACTGTCACCTGCTGTCCCAATTGTTATAGACATTTTTGGGCACTTCAACCCCAATCATAAATGTCCATAAGCTGAGGGCTCCTAAGTCCCTAAAAGTGTTGCTTCACTGCCTAAAGGAACAAGGTCAACTGATTACATCATCTCCCAGAAGTTCTCCACTGAAAACTGCTCATAAATGGTCAAAAC
>APFE031355516.1:0-12466 GCA_000404065.3 Pinus taeda | reverse complement strand
CTGAAGCTACAATTGAAGAAAATGCTGGATAAGGGATCATTAGGCCAAGCGTGTTGCCTTGGGGTGCACCAATGTTGTTTGTGAAGAAGAAGGATGGTAATCTCAGGTTGTGTATTTATTACAGGCTGCTGAACAGGGTGCAGATTAAGAACATGTATCCATTGCCGAGGATCGATGATTTATTTGACCACTTTAAGGGAGTAGCAGTTTTCTCGAATATTGATTTTAGATCAAGATAGCATCATGTACGCATCAAAGAATAAGACATTTTCAAGACTGCTTTTTGGACCAACTATGGAAATTATGAGTTTGTTGTGGTTCCTTATGGTTTGACTAATGCTCTAGCTACTTTCATGTGTTTGATGAATAGTTTGTTGCATCCTTATCTTGAAAAGTTTATGATAGTATTCATTGATGACATATTGATATATACTAAGAATGAGGAAGAGCATGCAAAACACCTGGAAACAATATTGAGACTATTGAGAGAGCATCAGTTGTATGCCAAGCTTTGTAAGTGTAGTTTTTTTCAAACATAGATATATTACTTGGGACATGTTTCCAAGGAAGACATAATGGTGGATCCTGAAAATATTAGAGCTATCATGGAATGGGAAGCTCTTAGAAATGTGGATGAGGTTAGATCATTCATGGGGTTAGCATGTTATTACAGGTGGTTCATTAGGAACTTCTTATGGGTTTCCTATCCTATTACATCTTTGCAAAGGAAATGAAAGAAGTTTTAATGGATAGAGGAATGTGCAACTAGTTTTGAGAAATTGAAGCAATTGCTTACAAACACTCTAGTTCTAAATATTGTAGATCTAGATAAAGAGTTCACGGTAAGTGAAAATTATTGCAATAGAGGTCTTGATGGAGTCTTGATGTAGGAAGGATATGTGGTATGCTACGAGTCAAGGAAATATAATGAGAACGAGTAGAATTACGTGACTCATGATCCTGAGTTGGCAGTGATCATTCATGCATTTAATATGTGGAGACATTATCTTCTTGGGAGGAGGTTTGTTTTGATGAGTGATCAAAATGGGTTGAGATACTTGTTTGACCAACCTAATTTTAATGCCAAGCAAGTTAGGTGGTTGGCTACACTCAGTGGGTTTGAATTTGAGATCAGGTACTAATTAAGGGTAAGAAGAACAAGGTTGCAAATGTTCTTAGTAGGAGAGTGCAAGTGAATCACATAGCAGCTATGAGTACATATGGAGAAGATTTACATGATTGGATCTTACAAGTGAGACATTAGGATGAAATGTACCAACAACTTAAGCACAATTTACAACAACAAAGTAGAGGTGATCTAGATGTGGATTATCATCTCACTGCAGATGGTTTGGTGAGATTTAGGGATAATATCTATGTGCCGGAAAGCAGTGAGCTCAAGAAGCTTATATTGAGGGAATTTCATGTTAAGAGGTATTTAGGTCACTCGAGATATCATAAGACTAACAACGGTGAATAATTTCTACTATTGGTCGAATCTAAATAAAGAGGTAGCTGAGTTTGTCGCAAGGTGTTTGGATTGTCAACGGGTAAAAGTGGAGTGCAAGCATCCAGATTGGTTATTGTAGCCGATTCTAATTATAGAATGGAAATGGGAGGTCATTTATATGGATTTCATCACACGTTTGCTGAGGAAATCTAGACAACATGATTCCATTATGGTTGTGGTTGACAAGTCACCAAGATAGCTCACTTCATTCAATTGAAGTCTACTAATTCAACTAGTGAGGTAGCCCAGGTCTTCATAAGGGAGATAGTGAGATTGCATGGTGTTCCTAAGAATATTGTATCTGACAAAGATTCCAAGTTCATTTCCAGGTTTTGGAAGGAGTTGTTTGCATGTTTGGGTACAAATTTGGCCTTTAATACAACTTATCGACTGTAGACAAACATAGAGGATTAACAAGATTCTTGAGGATATGTTGAGGATGTATGTTATGCACCAACATAGGAGGTGGGAGGAGTATCTTCCATTGGTTGAGTTTGTGTATAATCATGGGTATCAAGAGTCACCAAGGATGAGTCTATTTGAGGCATTTTATGGGAGGAGCTTTTATACTCCCATCAATTAGAGTGATCGAGTGAATATATTTTGATTGGAAGAAACATGTTGACAGAGATGGAACAAGAAATGTAGGTTATAAAGAGGAATCTAAAGGAAAAAAAGAACGAGTAGAAGAGTTAACACAAAGAATTTAAGGAGTTTAAGGTTGGGGAGCATGTGTACTTATGCATCAAGCCCAAGAAGATCTCCTTGAGGATTGGATCATGTGCCAAGTTGGCACCTCAGTATTGCGGGCCTTTTGATATCCTTGAGAGGATTGGACCAATGTATTACATATCTTCACTAACGTCAACAATGAAAGTCCATTATGTTTTCCATGTTTCATTTCTTAAAACATATGTGAGGGATGCTGATCATGTGATTGACTGGTCTATATTGCAGGTGGATTTAGAAGGCAAATTCCAGCCAGAACCTCAATGCATATTGCAGCGGAAATAACTCATGCTCTGTAACTAAGCAATTGAGAAAGTTAAAGTGCATTGCAAGCACTTTGGGCTCGATGAATCTACATGGGAGATGGCTGATCAGATGCATGCTATGTATCCTTCATTATTTTCTGGATGAGGAAAAGGAGTTTTGGTATATGTACATATCTATGTATGGTTGTTATTGTAAATACTGCAATGAGTTGTGTTATAAAGCTACAATAAGCGGTATGATTGTCATGTTGGTTTTTGTTTTTAACAAGTTGTTTATTGTAAATACTGCATCGAGCTAAGTTATAAAGCTCCATGGGAAGTATGTTTTGGTTTTCAATGGTTTGTTGGTCATAGGTGTCATAGAACACCGAGGATGGTGTTCCCCTAAAGAGGAGGGGTTTGTAATAGCCCCGAGTCAAAAGTTCATGTAATAAAGGTTAATAAAGGAAAAATAAGACCAAGGTCATGTGAAACATATTCCAAGATAAATGTTGGGAAAAACATCCTAGTGGGTGCCACTTTTGGTTTATTATGGCTAAGGAAATTGGAAAATTCATTGGCAAAGGCAACGAGGCATTATTTGGCATTTTATTTATGAAAATAAAGGAAAATAGGAGAAAAGGGAGATGAAAGGTAACATATTTTCATGAGAGGGAAATTGAAGGAAAATAGAGTAAAATGAAGAAAATAGAGGCCTAAATGATAAAAAGGCTTCTGAGTCCATTCACAACTTTTGTTGGTTTAGCTTTTGTCGGTTTAGTTTTGGAGCTATCTTTTTATCTCTCTATTCTCTCATACTCTTGCACACATAGAGCATTCTTGTAGCACTTTAGCATTGGAGAAAGGAAATAAACAAAATGGCAAACAAAGTAAAGGAAGGAAAAGGACAAGTACGGAAAGCAAGGACAAGGTTGGATCAACAACTTCAACAGGAAGATTTTGCAGGTAATAGGTTGCATGTGTGATTTCCTAGTTGATGTGTGAATGCATGGTACATGAATTTGTTTATTTAGTTCATTTGTTATCATTATCATGGATTTTGCTTGGTTTGAGAGTGGTTTCACCCTTGCCTTTCCATTTCTGGGATAACCATGATTATATGGGATTATTTTTTGGTTGATATTTGGATTTCCAGAAGGTTTTAGGACTGGGTGAGATGGTCTCAAGAAAATTCCCAATGGTTGAGGATGGAGGTGGTTTAATCTCTAGGAAGGCCTTAACAGGTGGGTGGAGACCGGAAAATTTCTCAAGGTAATGGTGAAGAAACTTTGAGGAATCCAAGCTTGTTCTGGGCTTTGTGATCTCTTGACCGGTTTTGGCAAGATCATGATAGCCCAAGGGTGGAGGTTGTTTAATCTTCGGGAAGCCCTGGTTGTTTATGTCTTGAGATCCCACATTCATTCTTAAAATATGGAATAGGGGTGATTGGATGAAAGAAATATTTGGTTCAACCTAATGTATGGTTGGGTGGTATGTGGAAGTCCCTGACTTGGTTGGCTTTTGCATAAGTTAATAAGAGATATTTTCCCTTTGTAATCTATGAGCACTTGTACTTGCCATTATGGTGATTTGATAGTTGTTCTATCATGGTTAATAATCTAGTTATATGTTGATTATAAACATGGAATTTTAATGTGTTCTAGTTATGACTCGTTTAGGATTTGATAAGTATTTGTTGGTTAATGAATGCATGGGCTAACAAGTGTTATTGTAGCCATTATGAGAGGGAATTAGACCTTCTTGGCAGTTCTTAGATAAGTTTCAGACTCCTATGATCACATATGCGTTCATGACATGTAGCTTCCATGTTCATTATATGTTTGGCAAAAACTACTATCATGGTTAGGCTTGGTTAGATCAAGTTATTGTTCAAGTTTTGAAGGTTTAACATCATCCTTATGTCATTTATCATGCTAAGAAGTCTCAAGCAGTTCTAGGTAGGGGTATGGAGGCTAGCCTGGAATTATGGTTCAGATATTGGGACTACAGGAACTAAACTAAGCAATTTAGGTCACAACCACATAGAGCAAGGCTTATGAGTGTGGTTGGAGGCCTTCAACTGCAAGCATAAAGTGTTGAGGGTGAATTTGGGGGTCCAGGTCACTGAAACAAAGTTCCAGCTCAAGGATTGACTACCTGGGGTGTTTCTTCAACTCCTAGATGATTTGTAGTCCCTATAGGAAGTTAAGTTGTGGTCAAGAAGTCTCAGTTGTAGGCCCCACTTCCTTAACTAGAGCTAGGAGGTTAGGTCATCTCATAGTGGCACTCTGTTTCACATTTACACAGAGGGCTTGTAAAAGTGGGTAAGTGTGGGAGGGGGCATTACAATGACATTGTACAGAAACATAATCCAATGAACCATTTTGTTCCAGCTCTATGTTTTGTACTATTCTATGTCATTTTTTCTTTCTTACAGTCTAATTTCTTACATTGATTTGTTAATTTATCAAATTTGCAAGTTCTATAACTACTCAAGTAATATTACAGTTACATTGCAATTTCTGATGACATTAATTTTACAATCACAATTTTCTTTGTTTATAATGTCGACCAATCCACTAATTTTTCTATTTAAAAAGCTATTCCATATAAGATTTAAACAAATATCTAAATAAATCATTGTGATACAAAGATGAAACGAAATTCTAAACTAAATACACAAAATTAGTGTAAAATACAAAACATATATTGCATTTATACATCCATTTGTAATCCATAATAGTTCGATATGTTTTTTTGCTTTAATTCTGTCGAGAATATTACGATACATAACCTTTAGCATATACTGAATTTCAAAATTGGTAGCGATTTATTTACTAATTAACCATTTTTCTAGACATTAATGCTTCTAGGGAATATGATGCTAGAATCAAGAAATGATTGCTTTGTTCATGTTTTTCAAGAGCTCTTCTGACACCGTTCGTACGACATCTACTCCATCTTTGAGTATCCTAATCACTTGTTGCAATTCCAATATTTTATCCATTAACATTAAAATATCTTGGCTAACCTTTAAGATATTTTGGCTGAGCATTAAGATATCTTAGCTCTCTACATGTACCTCGTCCTTTGTGCTCTTGCCATTATGTCTTTGGGCCATTTCTCACTGTTAGTAACAGATCCATAAAACAATAGACAAATTATAAAGGAAAACCTTAAAACACTTAATAGTTTCAGAATAACAAAGCAAGTCGGTTGCCTATAACTTAGTAACAAGTCTAGAACAAAATGAACATTGATGAATTTGCTTTGACGGGAAACAAACATACATAGAATGCGGTAGAGGTGATACGTCATCTAAATCACAAATTGATATCTTAGTTCTGAAACAACATTTAACTACTATCAGTTTTAATGGTATCCATTAACCAGTGATTGTCATTAATATGGCTACTATTGATTTGCTTGTTCTTTAATCATAAAAGACTATTGTGAAATCTGTTACGTTAAATCATATACATTTTATTTAAATTCCAACTTGACTTAGTCCAATTGATATGATTATATTTCATGATTGATTTGTCTTACACGTTTTAGAAATTGATATCAAGATACTATTTTATTAATATTGTAAACCACATCCTATTTTCATTAAATAAAGTTATTTTTCAAATAAATAAGTATTTTCCATAATTATTCACTGAACCAATGCATATTCAACATATTTACCATGTAGACTTTCCTTGCTATTGACCAAATTTTACTTTGCGGAAGCAATTTCAGATCCTAGATGTCAATTTGTAACCTAGATGCCTTGTTGCTTTGTCCCATTATCCAAATATTAAATGAACTATGTTCACTAAAATAAGTGAATTAGGTAATAATTTATAACTTCGTATGATTTCTGCCATTTTGTGTTAAGCTAAAACTATCATTCCAAAACTATTATAAGATTTTCTGCACAACAAAAGCTTCAATTGTAAATTTTGTAATAGTTTAACAAAACTTTCAGCATCCGGAAAACATTTAGGATCATTACATTGCAAAAAACCATTTTTCTCTAAACATGACAAAAAAACTATGATTGAATAGCAATATCCATTTCTATGTTGCATTTTTATATAGCCACAACATAATACATATATGTCTCAAACTATTTCGTTGAGAAATAACCTTCGAAATAGATTGAATTTGGCATCAAAGAAATGAAATCAAGTCCATTCACATAACTATCACTTCACTTGCAACTTAATCTCTAATACTTAAATTGTGTAACTTCCTCCACATATCCTCTGTTTACGACTAACGTTTCTGATTGATGACATGTATATACAAACTATAGATCACCATCACCAACACCAACAACATCTCTAACCGAAACCTCTCTTTCAAAATCACTATGTATTTTTCAGGTCACGTAATGTTTCAGGGATAAATTAAGTGCGTATCGATTTTCTCAATAGACATTAATATGAATATTGAGAATTAATTATTTATGTAATTCTAAGTGCAATTTTCAAGTTTTCACATCTTCATAAACACTATCATCTCAACAATGTTTTTGCATATAACACTTTCCTTTCTTACATGTTATAATACTAAATGCTTCCAACACTTTATACGTTAGTTGTTATCATCACAATAATTACGTAATAAAATATGTTATAAACAATAATTTTATACTACACAAATAATGAGTATAATATGTGATGTTAAATTTGATAAAAGAAACTTGATATTGTATATTGGCAACAAAGTGATTGTGCAGAATTGTATGTTGGCTTTGAACTTTTCCGAAGTTAGACTAAGAACTCACGCATGTATCCGAGAAAAAATCTACAAAATCCTTCAGTGCGGAATGCGAAGGTGTGCACAATGAAAGCTTGAAAGCTTCCTCTGCATAATGGACTTCCTCCATACTTCCGCACATCTGCCTAATTTCAACAAGATAACCATAAATAAAGCTTGCACTCGATGATCCAATTTTCTTCGCACTTAGCACAACCTTTACTCAATTGACTACTGATATTCAGAAATATGGAGATATGCATTATTTATAATTAAAATATTGCGAAGAGAAAATATGAATTATTTAATACTAAAATATTATCAATAAAACTCTTAGTTCAAAGTCTAGAGATCTGCACAATGAAAGCTTCCAGGCTTCCTCTGCACAATGAACTTTATCCACACTCCTGCATATGTGCATAATTTCAGAAAGATAACCATAAACAAAGCTTCCTCATCCAATCAAAAAGTAGAAATATCATTTATTGAGAATTTGAGAATTGTTTTTGAATATATGAAAATATAGAAATATTGAGCCTTTTTCCGAAACTTTAGTTAAAATTGCAAAAACGCAGCCAAATAATGCACAATTAATGCAACTTGATAGCGAAGAAAAACTAAATTCTTCCAACACTTTATATGTTAATGCTATCATTACAATATTACGTAATAAAATATGTTATGAACAATGATGTTATATTGCACAAATAACGAGTACAATATGCGATATTAAATTCAATAAATGGAAATTGATATTGTATATTGGTTATGAAGTGATTATGTGACATTGTATGTTAGTTTTAATTTTTTTTGCACATAGTCTCTACACTCACACACGTGTTTTGAGAAAAAATACAAAATCATTTAGTACGGAGTACATAGATTCACACAATGAAAGCTTGAAAGTTTCTTCTGCACAATGGACTTCTGCACTTCCACACATGTGCCTAATTTCAACAAGATAACCATAAACAAATCTTATGCTCAATGATCCGAACATTGATGTGGTTTCTGGTTCTTTGTATTCAAGAACTATTCAACCTTTACTCAATTGACTAGTGATATTCGAGAATACAAAGATTTGCATTATTTATAACTAAAATATTGCAAACAACAAATATGGATTATTTAATACTAAGATATTAGCAATAAAATCATTATTTATAATTAAAGCATTACTAATGATATCATATGGGTGCACCGCTTGTTTCGGTCTTATTACAAATATGGGGGGTTGCTCTAACATTGACATTGCTTTAGTTAATGATGCAAAAATTGATGCATTTGTAGGTTCTTTGCACAAGATTATGCATAAGTGTGTATTACTACAATATTAACAATAAAATCATTCAACACAGAGTGCGGGGATCCACACCATGAAAGTTTGAAAGCTTCCTTTGCATAACGGATTTTCTCCGCACTTCTACACATATACCTAATTTCAGAAAAAATGCCATAAACAAACTTTTGCTCAAAGATCCGAAAATTGATGCACTTGATAAGCAAGTGGTACCTATATATTATGACATAATGATTTGGAGTTCTCTTCCAGCAAAAGTGAATACAAAGATACATAGTATTTATGACTAAAATATTAGCAATAATATCGTATAGGTCCAATGCTTGCTTTAGTGTTATTGCGAACAACAAGTATGCATTATTTAATACTAAAATATTAGCAATAAAAGCCTTTAGTGTGAAGCACGAAGATCAACATAGTGAATGCCTCTTCCACACAATGGACTTCCTTTGCAATTCCGTAAATGTGCCTAATTTGAAATATATTCAGAAATACAAATATATGCACTATTTACAATTAAAATATTATCAATAATATAAGCATAAACAATCTTATTGAAAAAAACTAATATAGATTGTGTTTTAATATTAAAGTATTAGTAATGAAATCTTTAGTGTGGAGTGCAGAGATTCTCACAATGAAAGCTTCCTTCGCACAATGAACCTTCTTTGCACTTCCACACATGTACCTAATTTCATAAACATAGCCATAAACAAAGCTTCTACTCAATGAAATGCGATTTTGACTACTGATATCTATAAAATAATGAGATCTTTGAAGGGCTCTTCGAGTAAAAGGGAATGCAAAGATACATATTATTTACAACTAAAATATTACCAATAATATTAACAACTAAAGTCTTTAGTGTGAAGTTCAGAGATCCACACTAAGAAGGCTTTATACACACTATGGACTTCCTACACACTTCTGCACAAGAGCCTAAACACATATATATTAGGAAATGCGAAGATAGCATTATTTACAGTTAAAATATTACCAATAATATCGTATACGTCAATCACTTGCTAAAATATTAGCAATATTTTATATCAATCTTGATTTTTCACAATGTCAGAAGCATTTATAAATGAAACAAGATAACAATATATGCCACAAAAAAAAGAAAAGGAAGATTAGTACTGATAGTGCACCGTGTCGAAAGATTTGTGCAAAGTTGATTAAAATAAGAAATATACAAATCTCTTTTTTAATTCTTATTTATGAACGTGTTGTGCAGAAGTGGTTGTGCATGTGCAGAGGTTATGCAGAGAATAAATGTATATTCAGAATGAGGGATGTGCGAAATTTGTGCGGAATAAGAGAAATGCAAAGGTACCTTTTAATTATAATGTGTTTTTAACTCTTTTGAATAGATGTATCGTATGTACTCAATAGCTGATTAGATAGCATTAGTACAGAAGTAGCTATCTGCAGAAGTGCCCAAATCTTTCATTGTGCATAAAGATTCATGCAAAGAGAATCAATTAAATAATTGTAGCATGCATTATTTACAATCAAAATATTATCAATAATATAAGTATAAACAATGTTATTTGCGAACAAAAAGTATGGATTATGTTTTAATACTAAAATATTAGCAATAAAAGCCTTCAACGTGGAGTGCGAAGATCCACACAAGAAGGCTTGAAATATTCCTTTGCACAATGAAATTTCTTCGCACTTTCGCACATCTACCTAGTTTCAGAAACATAACCATAAACAAAGCTTTTGCATAATGAAATGTGGAAGTGCAAAGATATGCATAAATAAAACTTTGTCTGCATAATGAACTTCCTGTGCACTTCCACACAATAGCCTAAACAAAGAGATATTCGGAAATATGAACATAAGCATTATTTACAATTAAAATATTACCAATAATATCGTATACGTCAACCGCTTACTAAAATATTAAGAATAAAATCCTTTAATGCGAACTTATTTATCAACTAATAACAACTTCTAATGTCAATGGCTGACCGAAAAGCGTTATTGAGTACGGAAGTGTGGAAAGGTTCATGCAAACATAATCAATTAAATAACATTAGTGTGTATTATTTACAGTTAAAATATTATCAATAATGTAAGCATACATAATGTTATTGCGAACAACAAATATGGATTATGTTTTAATACTAAAATATTATTAATGAATGTCTTTAGTGCGAAGTACAAAGATCCACATAATGAAAGTTTGAAAGCTTCCTCCGTACAATAAACTTTATTTGCGCTTCTGCACATCCCATAAACAAAGCTTCTGCTTAATGGTATGTGGTTTTGAACATAATTTTGTGTGCACTCCAAACAACCCTTACTCAATTAACTATTGATATCTATAAAAGACCGAGATCTCTAAATGACTCTTCAAGCAAAAGAGAATACAAAGATATGCATTATTTATAACTAAAATATTACCAATAATATTAGCAATAAAAACCTTTAGTTCAAAGAAATCTTTCTCCACATAATGGACTTCCTAGGCACTTCTGCACAGGAGCCCAAACAAAGAGATAGTAAAAATACTAAGATAAACATTATTGACAATTAAAATATTACCAATAATATTGTATACGTCAAGCTCTTATTAAAATACTAGCAATAAAAGCCATTAATGCGAACATATTTTTCAATTAGTAACAACTTCTAATGTCAATAGCTGATCGAAAGGTGTTATTTGAGTACAAAAGTAGCTATTTGTGAAAGTGGTTGAAACTTTCAGTATAAAAAAAACTTCATGAAAAGAAAATCAATTAAATAACGGTAGAAATAAAAACTATATTACATTGCAATAATTAATCTTACATTTTATAAACAAAATACATAAATTTGTTTTCCATTAATATTAATATTATATTTTATTTTTAAATTTTTAAAATAATAATATTTTAGTCACTATTTTGTAAGCTACATAACCCTCCCATATACTTTAAATTAACACTAAATTTAAAACCTTCAGTTAAAGAAAAGATAACATAAATATAGTTGCATTTAATTAAATGATCAAGATATAATAGTTAACATAAATAAAGTTGCATTTACTCATTTTAAAATTAGATACAATAATTGAAAATATATGTAGTTGCATTTACTTATTTTGAAATTAAGATTAGATACAATAATTGAAAATATATGTAGTTGCATTTACTTATTTTGAAATTCTCTCCGCGTATATTGAGTTTCAAATCTATGAATATGATAAAGTAGAATTTATTTTTGACAGGTTTAGGTTTTCCCAATAACACCGTATCTTTGTGGATATATTTAATTCCACATTTTATATATTTATTTAATAGTTACTTTGTTTACATTGTTGCTGTCAAAAATTATGGCTTGGTACAAGTCATACCTTGTTCACTATTTTAAACTTCTATTTTAGCACACCGCTAGGGTTGGAAAAACAACAATTTAACGTGCATGTTGAATTGAACACTTTGTTTTTTTCTATGCTTTTAAAATTTCATTAGTCTTTTTTGCAACGTATAAGAATAAGAGTTGTCTTTAAAGAGATTTTTTAGAAGTTTTTTTGGTAGGTTTTTCCGGTCAAAATTCGGCAGCAATTTATTGAAATCGCAAGTTTGATAGCTAATTTATGCACAAGCAAAGCGTCGCAGGGGTTTTTCAGGGTACTGAATCCAAATATGTAGTTAAAAAACCAGTTTAAATAATACAAATCAAGATTTAACCTCAATTTTTTCCACCGGATTCAGTCATAGGAATCTCCAAAAAATCGCACTAAAGACAACTCCATAAGAATGTATATGCTGATGACTCTCTCAACTATTACAAATAAATAGTCATCTCTCTTTTTAATTTGTCACATCTTTTTAATTTTTAGTAAATCATATACAAAATTTATAAATATGTTTGATAATCTAATTTCAACAATTAAATAATTTAACTTTTGCAAAATATTTTTTTAATATAATTGCAATA
>APFE031355513.1:0-24032 GCA_000404065.3 Pinus taeda | reverse complement strand
CCCACATCTGTGAGTCAAAGAGTTTCTTCCCCCTCCTTTGGATCTTCGGGCTCAATCTTTTAGATCTTAGTGGTGGAGACGATGGCATTGGGCTCCGCGTCAATAATATGCTTCCCTTTGTCATTCCCCTTTCTGAGTTCTTACTCGGAGTCAAAACATGCATCTGATTCAGAAGCCTTAAGCTCAGCCAACAATGACTACTTGGCTCGACACTCAATTATTTGTGAGTGGGGATTTTATGGAACTCACACAATTTCCCTATGTCATTATTTGTCTTTGTGTCATTATTCTATGCTTGCGTATTCAACGGGTTGTCCTGGGTCGTTGCGCCCTGGCTTTGTCCTTTGTTCTACGATATGGGGGAACCTTTCCCTTGCTTATGATTCACAAATACAAAGTCTCGCTTCTTTTTTTAAAATTTATTATTGATCTTGACAACATATCAATAGGCGACACTATGCAAGAAGATGTCCCATAACTCCATATCATCCTAGATGTACTTGTATAGACAATCACGGTACTTGAGTGAAAAATTATTCTCAAAATCCTTGATACCCACCTTCATGCAAAGGGTATGAGAAATATTTTTGAACTTTGGCATGTCTTGGTCCTTTCACTGCCACAATGTGGTCCGCTTTATGTATTTATCTTCATAGCTCCTGATAGTGTAATGTTGTTCCTTGATGGTGTCTTAGAAATAATTCCAAGTGGGTGCAGGTAAAATCAATGAGGGTTCCCTCTCACCCTTCTGTTCACAATAGGTTTCCCAATAGTCCTTGACAGGGGGGTGACTTTGAGGAGTGAAAAAGTAATATTTTCCCGACTGGAAAAGTCATGAACTGAAAATTATCCTTCCAACATATTTAACCATATATCGACAATGTCTGCATCTATTTGGCCTTCAAATATGGGAATGTTAAAGTTGACTTGTACCTTAAAGGGAGTGGCACTACTAGAGTGGTTGTTTGATGAAGATGCGTCGCTCGTGGGTAGTTGTTGAAAGATCTAGGCATACTTATCCATCGTCGCATTCCTTTGTGGCTCAAGGGATTCCTCAAGAAATATTTTGAAAGGATATCCTACTCCCTCATATTTCGTTTCTTCCACTATGGGAGGTCGTCAGGGTTTGCGAGGTTGGTCTTGTAAAGGTTCAACCAGTTTGAGCCCTAACTCCTTGTACCCAAAAAATTGCTAAAAATAGTAAATGTTTCTATAATAAAGGAAACTGATGAAACCAACTGGAGGTCAAGGTGGAATAGGTGGGTGGCCACCAATATCCACCTAGATCATCAAATATCTGGGCTTCTATTTAAAAACCAATTCATATAGGAATCATGACTAGATGTGGTTATTGGCCTAAGTGGAGAAAAGGCCTAAGCATTGGAGTTTCAAATGTTTCTCAAGAGCTGGTAGGTTAGTACTGATCAAATCAATACTTGAAGCCATCCATATTTTTTGATTGGCTCTAACTTGGGTTCTGAAAGGAATTTTAGCAAATATAAGGAAAATCTGTGGGAGGTTCTTGTGGGATGGGTCTAAATAAGAATTTGTTCTTCCATGGGTGGCTTTGGAAAAGATAACATTTCCTAATTCATGGGGTGGTTGGGGCCTTAAGGACCTTCTTATTTTTGTGAAAGCCTTTTGGATTAGAAAGCTGAATAAAAGAACCTTGAATTCTTAAGTCATACAGAAAGAAACCATTTATTATTTCAATGTTGTTGGATGAGGCCTGATGGACCAATTTATTGATGCTCTTTTATGGAGAACGATGAAATCAAGAGGCAAATTTAGGAGTTATTGCAGAAATGGCTCATCAAGCCATGTTCATCACCCTGTGGGAGCCTAACCATGTTGGTACAGAAGAAGGATGAGACCTAGAGACTCTGTATTGACTATCCGGTGTTAAACAAGATCACTATCCAGAACAGGTATTCGATCCCACAGATTGATGACCTTCTGGACTAGCTCAAGGGGGCCAAATATTTTAGTAAGATTGACTTAATTCCAGTTATCACCAAGAACCAATCGAACCCCTGATGTGTGGAAGTCTGCCTTCAAATATAAGGAGGGACTTTTTGAATGGTTGGTCATGCCTTTCAGGTTGATGAATGCCCCCACAACCTTCATGAGGCTAATGGATGACATCTTGCAACGCTTCACAAACTCATTTCTGGTGATGTATTTGGATGACATCCTAAGCTTTGGACAGAGTTAGGAAGATCATCTCCACTTTATTCGACATATCCTCCAAACCCTGTGACAACACAAGTTGTGTGCCAATTTGGAGAAATGCACTTTTGGTATGACCCACGTTCAATACTTGGGGTACATCATTGATGAGTGGGGTGTGCATGGGGACCCAACGAAGATACAAGTCATTTGGAATTTTCTATCCCAAACCACTCTAACAGAGTTCCACAACTTTCTGTGTCTCACCAATTTCTACAGCAGGTTTGTGTTGGGGTTCTCTCAGATCACCTGACCTTTAACTCAAGTCACCAAGGGCTGAGAGAAAGCAAAGTTATTTTGGTCTGAATCCCAACAAAAGGCATTTGCGAAGTTGCAGCATTGCCTCTTCTCTGCACCAATGCTCACATTACCAGACCTGCAACAACCATTTGAGATTGAGATAGATGTCTCCAACTATGATATTGGTGCAGTTCTTAGTTAATAGGGGCTTCTAGTGGCATATCCATTAGGGGAATTTTGAGGTATAAAATTGGTCCTCCTAAGGAAATTATATAATAATAGTGGAAATAATAAAATAAGATTATATTACATCATCAAATTTTAGAGGGGAAAAAAGAAAAAACTATTTTTTTCAACTCGTATTTTCAATTTATATCCCTATGGATTTACTCAAATTTTGAGAGACAACACTTGTTGGATACATAATTTGATTCCTCATCCAAGGAGTACCCATGTTCCATACTTTTGATGGACCCTTCTACTCAGAAAATGAGAAATACATGAAAAACGTGATTGCAATCATGTTTTTTAATGTATTTCTCATTTTTCATGTAGCAGGGTCCATTGAAAGTATGCAACATGGGTACTCCTTGGATGAGGAATTAAATTTTTCATCCAAAAAGTACTCCCGCTTGAAATTTAAGTAAAATGTTAGGGAGATAATTTGAAAAATTAGTTTTATTATTTTATTATTTTTTAATCATTTTACTTTTTTACTCCAAAAATGGTGTATCATCCCCCATGGTTGACATCATCATCTTGAATCCTATTGGTTCTTATAAATTTTATTTTGGTTGTACAATTTCTTAGGAGGCCCATTTTAGACCTAAAAATTCCTCTAATGCAAAGTGAGACACTTTCAGACACAGTCTGAAAGTATTCCACCTATGACAAGGAGATGTATCCCATTGTGTAGGCTTGCCGACAATGGAAGCATTACTTATGGGAAATGAAACGATCATCCACACAGAACATTGACCCTTGCAGTTAATACAAACACAAGGGAAGTTGTACAATGATCGCAACCAGAAATGGTCCACATACCTACAACGGTTCCATTTGAACATTAAGTACAAGAAGAGCAGCACGAATAATGTTGCAAACTGCCTCGACTGATCGTTGGTCATGTCACTAACCAATGGGCTCGACTCTTGTGGGTATGAGATTTTGGGGTGGCTACATATTTACAAGAGCGATCCAAATTTTGGCAACACATACCAGACACTCGTGGAAAGCAAGAAAGCTCAAAATTTTCACCTCTGGGATGCACTATCATGCCAACTAGGACACCTCTGTGTTCCTTCAAGTGAGTGTTCCAAGATGATTTAGGAGGTGCACTACAGTTGGGTCATTGGACATTTTACATTAGAGAAAATAGTGGTAGTGCTGCAGAAGTATTTTTATTGGCCAAACCTTCGACAAGATGTTGGGAAGTACATCAAATCCTGCACTGACTGCGCCATTTCCAAACTAACCATCAAGAAGCAAGGCCACTCCTCTTCCTACTCCTATTCGACCTTGGGAATCCATATCTATGGATTACATGTCAGGCCTTCCTTCTACTAAGAATGGCAACGACTGTGTTTTCATGGTCGTTGACATATTCTCTAAGATGGTCATTCTAGTGGACAGCAAGAAGAGTATCACAACATAAGCCACTGCTAATATCTTCTTTGAATGAGTGTGGGTACACTTTGGGATACCATATTACATATCTCAAATCGAGACAACAGGTTCCTAAGTACATTTTAGTCAAGTTTCTGGTCGATGTTGGATACCAATCTCACTATGTCCATGGCTTTTCACCCCAAAACTAATGGAAAAATAGAGGTCATTAACAAGATGATCATACACATTCTACGTATTTACAACTCGAAGCATCCATGCACATGGGATGAAAGCCTTCCCTATGTAAATCACGACTACAAAAAATCTCTCTATAACTCAATTGGACACAACCCATTTTAGGTGGGGTTGGAATTCCAGCCACTATGTCCCATTGATGTGGCCATACTATTTGTAGCTACTCAAGAAGATTTGGCTCATGTCCAGTCTAAAGCTGACAAGACCAACAACTTCATTGAGTGCATTTAGCAAATCCATCAACAGGTCCATGACATATTGGATAGAGCTAATGATAAGAACAAGCAGCGTCATGATCAACATCAGGTGCCCCAATAGTTCTAGTTGGGTGATAAAGTTTGGTTACATTTGCAGAAGGAGCGCTTCGCTGGGCCCCACCGCAAACTTTTCCCACTCCAATATGTTTAAAATAAAAACAATAAATGCTAAAAATAGAAATGTTATAAATAGAATTGCTATAGATAGCATTTCAAGTACCAGTGATGGAAATAACAACAAGGAATGCAAAAAATAAAAATGATAAAAATAGCATTGCTATAGATAGCATTTCAAGATATATTCCAATTTTAATTAGTCCCTGAATTAAAATTCAAATTTGATCTCAGTAGTTGTTGGTAAAATAATTAGTTAATTCATCTTGACTTAATTAGTTGGAGAAAATGAAACATGAAGTCCATGCGAAGACATGCAACAATTATCCCTTTGATTGAGGAAGTTATCCCTTAATAAGGAGATAAGGATGATTTGTATTTGAGTTGTCGTTAGTTAGCTCAGTTAACTGAGTTAATTCTAGTGAGATTAGTTCCAACAGTTTGTGGAACTGATTGTGAGTTCAGTTAGTCAATGCATGCATGCATGCAACTAGTGTACTTCAGATAACTGAATATTCTCTCATAAATAACTCATGCATGTCAGTTCAGACAAAGACCCAGTTGATAGTAAAGGAGGGGACAATGTACTATCACCTAGAGGAATTTTCCTATATAGGAAACTCTTCCATGCAGAAGGAATTACCTCCTTCAGGATTGCACAATTATTTCAGAGGTCAGTGTTGTGTGTGAGGTGAGATTCACACAGGTTGTAGCTGGAGGACCTAGGAGAAACTGCACAAGGAAATAGGAGGCTTGGAGGACTGAAGGAAGGCATATGTGTTGTCTATTTTGTCTATAAGCAGTAGTGAGGGATTGTACTGAGAGCTGAATAGCTTGTGAGCTAAAGCTTTATGTAATCCTGAGATATTCCACTTGTATGATAATACAGATATCGGGGTTTTTAGCTAAGGCTTTCCCCGGAGTATTCTTTTGTGTTTCATGTGTGATTGATTTCTTCTTCATCTGTTATATGTGTTATGTTTGATCTTGCTCAAAATCGATTAAGCTTCCGCAAGTTTGATTGTAGAAGTAGATTAAGTATATTGCTTTAGTTACATTGCATTATCAGTTTAATCTACAGGAGAATTTATACATGGTATCGGAGCGAGGTTTTGTAGAAAAAGTTCTACAGTTTATCGGAGAAATGGTGAGTCTTGATCTCCTTGGTCTTCCTAAGAGTTAGCATAGCTACCAAGAGAACAGTATACAAGGAATAGAGAAACTGTCGGATTGAGAATGACTGTGGTCGGATCTCATGCAGGAGGAGCACTAGAGATGGTTCTTCATCCAAGAATGATGAAGAAAATATAGCCTTAGCCAGTAAGGCAAGGAAAGGGAAGGAGAAGGGTTCTCATCCTAAATCGAGTTCTTCTCCTGGAGGGAAGAAGGAAAACAAATCTAAAGTAAGATGCTTTAATTGTCATGAGGTGGGCCATTATGCAACTAATTGTCCATTGAAGAAATCCAAGAAGGGATCCTAGGAAGGATTTGAAAGTGAGGCATTTGCCTCTCGGTTCGAATTGGATTTTACCCTCATCGCATGCATGGTTTCATCGATGATGGGTTGTGGTTGGGTTCTTGATAGTGGAGTCTCATTCCACATGACATGCGATAAGAGTTTGTTCAGTACCTTGGAGGAGAAAGACCTCAAGATACTCATAAAGATGGGTAATGATGAAAAGTATAGTGTTTTAGGAGTGGGCACAGTTTCTTTTCAGAGGGAGCATGGAGCTCACATTACCTTGACAGATGTGAAGTATGTGCCAGGACTGAAGAAGAACTTGGTATCGATTGCAATACTGGAGGACAAAGGCTATTATGTAGTCTTCAGTAAGGGAAAGGTTTTCCTTAGACACATCACCATGAGATAGGTGAAGCAAATCGGTTCACGAGTCAAGAACCTATATGATCTTGAGGTTCAAGATGCATGTAAAGCCTTGAGGAGCAAGGCAACTGTTGGAGACTTGGTGGTTGAGAGGGAGAGTACATTACCTCTCAACATGCAGTGCCAGAAGAAGTCTCAGACAATTGTGGAGGAGCCATAAATGGTGAAGCAGCGTCAGGAGGTTGTGGAGTAGCCACAACTGGAGAAGCCGAGAGGAGATTGAGCCAAGTGGGCAGAGAAATCACATGCAACCATACCTCCAGATGTGAAGTGCGGCGATGTGAAGTGATAGTCCCAAGAAGGCTGAAATAGGGGCAAGATCCTTGAGGTACCCAACCTCTTTGACTAGACCTTGGTATGGGAGCCCCGACGAGGAGTAGCAGGACTGGCTAAGTGGGTAGAGACAGATGCGGATGGAGCAGCAGAGGAAGCTTCAGCATCAAAGGGTTTTTCTAGCCCAACAGGGAGGTCAGTTGGGAGATCAGTTACTTACTTCTCAGTAAATGAGTTGCAGTGCAGCAGTGGGCAGCACGATGCAACATGATGAGAGGAGGTGCAGTGTGGATGCAGTGCTGGGAGATAGGACCAGCAGCATCACAAATGTAGCAGGAGGAATCAGTGTGATTGATGCAGTCAGAGATCAAGGTGACAGAGGCTAGGGAAGTCAGATACTAAAGAGCACAAAGGTGCATAGTTTTCAGTCAACAAAGGCAATATCAGTCAGAGACTTTGATGACAGAGGCATCATTTTGATTCAGGTTGGATTTTTTTATTTCTGAGTTGCTAGAGCAACAACAGTAGTGAGAAGTGTTTCATGCAAAACATTCCAAAGGTTCACGATCGGGTTCGAGTTGAATGCCTTTCTTGTTGAGAGGGAGTGTTTAAAATAGCAACAAGAAATGCTATAAATAGCATTTATATAGATAGCATTTCAGGTACCAGTGTTAGAAATAGCAACAAGGAATGCAAAAAATAAAAATGCTAAAATAGCATTGCTATAGATAGCATTTCAGGATATATTCCAATTTTAATTAGTCCTTGAATTAAAATTTGAATTTGATCTCAGTAGCTATTTGCAAAATAATTAATTAATAAATCTTGAGTTAATTAGTTTGAGAAAATGAAACATGAAGTCTATGTGAAGACATGCAACAGTTATCCCTTTGATTGAGGAATTTATCCCTTAATTAAGGATATAAGAATGAGTTGTATTTGAGTTGTAATTAGTTAGCTCAGCTAACTGAGTTAAGTCCAGTTAGATTAGTTCCAACAATTTGTGGCACTGATTGTGAGTTCAGTTAGTCAATGCATGCATGCATGTAACTAGTGTACTTCAGATAACTAAATGTTCTCGCATAAATAACTCATGCATGTCAGTTCAGACAGAGACCTAGTTGAGAGTAAAGGAAGGGACAATGTACTATCAGTTGGAGGAATTTTCCTATATAGGAAACTCTTCCATGCAGAAGGAATTATCTCCTTTAGGATTGTGCAGTTATTTCAGTAGTCAATGTTGTGTGTGAGGTGAGATTCACACAGGTTGCAACTAGAGGACCTAGGAGAAACTGCACAAGGAAATGGGAGGCTTGGAGGACTGAAGGAAGGCATATGTGCTGTCTATTCTGTCTATGAGCAGTAGTGAGGGATTGTATTGACAGATAAATAGCTTGTGATCTAAAGCTTTGTGTCATCCTGAGATATTTCCACTTGTATGATAATACAGATATCAGAGTTTTTAGCTGAGGTTTTCCCCAGAGTATTCTTTTGTGTTTCATGTGTGATTGATTTCTTCTTCATCTGTTATATGTGTTAATGTTCGATCTTGCTCAAAATCGATTAAGTTTCCACAAGTTTGTTTGTAGAAGTAGATTAAGTATATTTCTTTAGTTACATTGCATTATCGTTTTAATCTACAATTTCTCTACAAGATGTGTAGAGAGCAAAATTTCTACACAATATGGGCCTTACACCATCACTAAGGATGTAAGGGACAATCATTTCAAGCTCAACATTCCACCATTCCTTGGCTTACACCCTGTGTTCAATGTGGACTATCGCAACCATACTTTCCACCATTACTAGACACATCAGACATTGCATAACAACTAACACCAAAAGAGTAAAATCCAGATTGTATGGAACATGCCAAAAGTGATTGGATAATGGACATGCATATCAAGAACACTCACCAGCAAAAGATCTAACTATATCGGGTTGTCAAAGTTGGCCAACTCGTGCACCAAGGCAAGTGGCTCACTAGGGACCAAGTTCAGCAGAATTTTCCCATCTCATGGAGACACTCAATGCAATGGGGAGTAGCAGAGGAAGCTTCAACATCAGAGGGTGTTTCTAGCCCAACAGGGAGGTCAGTTGGGAGATCAGTTACTTACTTCTCAATAACTGAGTTGCAGTGCAACAATGGGCAGCATGATGCAACATGATGAGAGGAGGTGCAGTGCGGATGCAGTGCTGGGAGATAGGACCAACAACAACACGGATGCAGTAGGAGGAATCAGTGTGATTGATGCAGTTAGAGATCAAAGTGATAGAGGCTAGAGCAATTAGATATTGAAGAGCACAAAGGTGTAGAGATTTCAGTCGACAGAGGCAATAACAGTCAAAGACTTTGATTACAGAGGCATCATTGTGATTCAAGTTGGATTTATTTTATTTCTGAGCTGTTGGACCAACAACACTAGTGAGAAGTGTTGCATGCAGAACATTCCAAAGGTTCATGATCAAGTTCGAGTTGACTGCCTTTCTTTTTGAAGGGGGTGTTGAAAATAGCAACAAGAAATGCTAAATATGGAAATGCTATAAATAGCATTGCTATAGATAGCATTTCATGTACCAGTGTTGGAAATAGAAACAAGGAATGCAAAAAATAAAAATGCTAAAAATAGCATTGCTATAGATAGCATTGCAAGATATATTCCAATTTTAATTAGTCCCTGAATTAAAATTCGAATTTGATCTCAACAACTGTTTTTAAAATAATTAATTAATTAATCTTGAGTTAATTAGTTGGAGAAAATGAAACATGAAGTCTATGTGAAGACATGCAACAGTTATCCCTTTGATTGAGGAAGTTATCCCTTAATTAAGGAGATAAGGATGAGTTGTAATTAGTTAGCTCAGTTAACTGAGCTAAGTCCAGTTAGATTAGTTCCAAAAGTTTGTGGCACTGATTGTGAGTTCAGTTAGTCAATGCATGCATGCATGAAACTAGTGTACTTCAAATAACTGAATATTCTCTCATAAATAACTCAAGCATGTCAGTTAAGATAGAGATCCAGTTGAGAGTAAAGGAAGGGAAAATGTACTATCAGTTGGAGGAATTTTCCTATATAGTAAAATCTTCCATGCAGAAGGAATTATCTCCTTCAGAATTGCGCAGTTATTTCAGAGGTCAGTGTTGTGTGTGCGGTGAGATTCACACAAGTTGCAACTAGAGGACCTAGGAGAAACTGCGCAAGGAAATAGGAGGCTTGGAGGATTGGAGGAAGGCATATCTGTTGTCTGTTCTATCTATGAGAAACAGTGAGGGATTGTACTGAGAGTTGAATAGCTTGTGAGCTAAACCTTTGTGTAATCCTGAGATATTTCCACTTGTATGATAATACAGATATTGGGGTTTTTAGCTGAGGCTTTCCCCAGAGTATTCTTCTGTGTTTCATGTATGATTGATTCCTTCTTCATCTGTTATATGTGTTTTGTTTGATCTTGCTCAAAATCGATTAAGCTTCCACAATTTTGATTGTAGAAGTAGATTAAGTATATTGCTTTAGTTACATTGCATTATCAATTTAATCTATAGTTTCTCGACAAGATGTGTAGAGAGCGGAATTTCTACGCAATATGGGCCTTACACCATCACTAAGGATGTAGGGGACAATGATTTCGAGCTCAACATTCCACCATTCCTTGGCCTACACCCTGTGTTCAATGTGGACTACCGCCACTATACTTTCCACCATTACTGGACACATCAGACATTACATAACAACTAACACCAAAAGAGTTAAATCCAGATTGTATGGAACATGCCAGAAGTGATTGGATCATGGACATGCATATCAAGAACACTCACCAACAAAAGATCCAACTATATCAGGTTGTCAAAGTTGGCCAACTCGTGCACCAAGGCAAGTGGCTCACTAGGGACCAAGTTCAACAGAAGTTTCCCCATCTCATGGAGACACTCAATGCAATGGGGAGTAGCAGAGGAAGCTTCAACATTAAAGGGTGTTTCTATCCCAACATGGAGGTTAGTTTGGAGATCAGTTACTTACTTCTCAATAACTGAGTTGCAGTGCAGCAACGAGCAGCACGATGCAACTTGATGAGAGGAAGTGCAGTCCGGATGCAGTGCTGGGAGATAGGGGCCAGCAACATCACGGATGCAGTAGGAGGAATCAATGTGATTGATGCAGTCAGAGATCAAAGTGACAGAGGCTAGATTAGTCAGATACTGAAGAGCATAGAGGTGTAGAGTTTTCAGTCGACAGAGGCAATAACAGTCAAAGACTTTGATGACAGAGGCATCATTGTGATTCAAGTTGGATTTCTTTTTTTTCTGAGTTGCTGGAGCAACAACACTAGTGAGGAGTGTTGCATGCAGAACATTCCAAAGGTTCATGATTGGGTTCGAGTTGAATGCCTTTCTTGTTGAGAGGGGGTGTTGAAAATAGCAACAAGAAATGATATAAATAGAAATGCTATAAATAGCATTGCTATAGATAGCATTTCAGGTACCAATGTTGGAAATAGAAACAAGGAATGCATAAAATAAAAATGCTAAAAATAGCATTGCTATAGATAGCATTTCAGGATATATTCCAATTTTAATTAATCCCTGAATTAAAATTCGAATTTGATCTTAACAGTTGTTTGTAAAATAATTAATTAATTAATCTTGAGTTAATTAGTTTGAGAAAATGAAACATGAAGTCTATGCGAAGACATGCAACAGTTATCCCTTTGATTGAGGAAGTTATCCCTTAATTAAGGAGATAAGGATGATTTGTATTTGAGTTGTAATTAGTTAGCTCAATTAACTGATTTAAGTCCCATTATATTAGTTCCAATAGTTTGTGGAACTGATTGTGAGTTTAGTTAGTCAATGCATAAAACTAGTGTACTTCAAATAACTAAATATTTTCTCATAAATAACTCATGCATGTCAATTCAGACAGAGACCCAGTTGAGAGTAAAGGAAGGGAAAATGTATTATCAGTTGGAGGAATTTTCCTATATAGGAAAATCTTCCATGTAGAAGGAATTATCTCCTTCAGAATTGCGTAGTTATTTTAGAGGTCAGTGTTGTGTGTGAGGTGAGATTCACACAGGTTGTAGATGGAGGACCCAGGAGAAACTGCGCAAGGAAACAGGAGGCTTGGAGGACTGAAGGAAGGCATATCTGTTGTCTATTCTGTCTATGAGCAACAGTGAGGGATTGTATTGAGAGCTAAATAGCTTGTGAGCTAAAGCTTTGTGTAACCCTGAGATATTTCCACTTGTATGATAATGCAGATAACGGGGTTTTTAGCTGAGGCTTCCCCAGAATATTCTTCTGTGTTTCATGTGTGATTGATTTCTTCTTCATCTGTTATATGTGTTTTGTTTGATCTTGCTCAAAATCGATTAAGCTTCCGCAATTTTGATTGTAGAAGTAGATTAAGTATATTGCTTTAGTTACATTGCATTATCAATTTAATCTACAGTTTATCTACAAGATGTGTAGAGGGCAGAATTTCTACACAATATGGGCCTTACACCATCACTAAGGATGTAGGGGACAATTATTTTGAGCTCAAAATTCCACCATTCCTTGGCCTACACCCTGTGTTCAATGTGGATTACCACGACCATACTTTCCACCATTACTGGACACATCAAACATTGCATAACAACTAACACCAAAAGAGTTAAATCCAGATTGTATGGAACATGCAAGAAGTGATCAGATCATGGACATGCATATCAAGAACACTCACCAGCAAAAGATCCAACTATATCGGGTTGTCAAAGTTGGCCAACTAGTGCACCAAGGCAAGTGGCTCACTAGGGACCAAGTTCAACAAAAGTTTCCCCATGTCATGGAGACACTCAACGCAATGGGGACCATTGCTTCATAAGGGGGAAGGACTGATCCATATGGATATCAGTGGCCACTCCCTTATTCCACTTGGACCCCCACCATTGTTTATTTTTAGTTTTCTTAATTGTAGCACAACTTACTATTTTTGGCAGTTTTTTAGGTCCTAAACTTCCAAAATTGTTTTGAGGGACGAAAAGACATTTTTAGGGAAAAATAAGAGATCGATAAATTCCAAAACACAATGATTATTTTGATTTTGGCCTCCTCTTCAACATAATTGAAGCAAGGTATTATGATAGCCAAACGGAGATCTTATACCAAAGTTACAACCCCGGGAAGTTGATGTACCTATTTACAAAAACGGGCCCCACATTTTTGGCGCTTCATCTCATAGGGTTATATTTTTGGATGTTAGGCTTTTCCATTGTTTCTCAATAATAAATAGGGCTTTGAGCCTCATTGCAACATAGTTCAAAGGCATGTAGCTGCCACATCGCTTTTCAGAGATAAGCTACCATCGCCTGATTTAGTTTATTTCCATTATGTATGTAAGCATATTTCAGTTATTTGATATTAATGAAATGAAGTGTTATTTTGTTGCAACTCTTTATTTATGGTTATATCTATAGTTTGTCGTGTTCCTGTTTAAGTTCATATAGGTTTGGTGCATACACTGCCTCGTTTGAAAGATCTATCTAGGTACCGGAGGATTTTTGGCAAGCCCTTGCCTATGGCTTTGGGCCTGCGATGAACCTCAAAAAACATTCTTTAGGGGAAAAATATCTCAAGAAGTCTAGGAACCGAAAAACTGTTAAAAATAGAAAATGCTTCTATAACAAAGGAAATTGATGAAATCGACTGGGGGTCTAGGTGGAATAGGTGGGTTTCCACCAATATCCACCTGGATAAATCCTCCCTCCTTAGAAAGAAATGGTCCCCATTGCGTGTAGAGCCTCCATGAGGTGAGGGAATTTTTGTTGAACCTAGTCGCTAGTGAGCCACTTGCCCTGGTGAAGGAGTTGGCCTACTTTGACAACCAAATATAGATGGATCCTCTGTTGTTGAGTGTTCTTGATATGTGTGTCCATGATCCTATTATTTGTGTTCCTGTTCGATACAACTTGGGTTGAGCTCTATTAGTGTCAACTTCTCAGCAACGTCGGATGTGTCCAACAATGGGGGAAAGTATGGCCGCAACAGGTCCACATTGAATACAGGGTGCAGGCCAAGGAATCCTGGAATGATGATCTAGAAATAATTGTTCCCTACGGCCTTAGTGATGTGTAAGGCCCATATCAGAGTGGGTAAAGCTTGCGGTGGGGCCTAGCGAGGTGGTCCTTCGGCAAATGTAACCAAACTTTGTCGCCCACCTGGAACTTGTGTGGCACTTGATGTTGATCATGAAGTTGCTTGTCCTTTGCATTTTCAATGTACAATATGTCATGGACCTGCTAGGGGATGTGATGAATGAGCTCAATGAAGCTATTAGACCTGTCAGCTTTGGATTGGACATGAGTTGAATCTTCCTGAGTGACTGCAAATTGTATGGCAACATCAGTCAGACATAGTGGCTGGAATCCCAATCCCACTTGAAAGGGGTTGTGGCAAGTTGAGTTGTGGAGAGCCTTTTTGTAGCTCTATTGGACATAGGGGAGGCTCGCATCCCATGTGCATGGGTGTTTCGAGTTATACATGCACAGGATGTGCACGATCATCCTGTTGATGACCTATGTTTGGCCATCAATTTTGGGGTGAAAGGCCTGGTCTTAGTGCACCTGGTATCTAACAACGACCAGAGGCTTGACCAGAATGCACTTAGGAACTAGTTGCTACAATATGATATAATGGATTGTGGGATCCCAAAGTGTACCCATACTCGCTCAAACAAGAGTTTGGCAGTGGATTCTACTAAGATACTCTTCTTGCAAGCCTCCATAATGGCCATCTTAGAGAATATGTTGACGACCATTAAAACATAGTCGTCACCATGTTTGGTAGAAGGAAGGCCCGATATGTAATCCATGGAGATGGATTCCCAGGTCCAACTAGGAGTAGGCAAAGGAGCATACATGCCTTTCTTCTTTATTGTAGGTTTGGAAATGGCGTAGGCAGTGCAAGATCTGATGTACTACTTCTCAACATACTGTCGAAGGTTTGGCCAATAAAAATACTTCTGCAGTACTGCCATTGTCTTTTCTATCCCAAAATATTTAGCGAATCGACTATAGTGTGCCTCCCAAATCATCTTGGCACACTTGCTTGAACATACATAGAGGTGTCCCAGGTAGCATAATAACGCGTCCTAGAGGTGAAAGTTTGGAACCTACTTACCTTCCATGAGCATCTGGTATGTGGTGTTGAATTCTGGATCACCCTTGTAAATATGTGTCCATTTCAAAGTCTTATGTCCATAAGAGTCGATCAGAGTGGTCAGCACCATGACCCGTGATTGACTGAGGCAGTCTGCAACATTATTGGTGCTTCCCTTCTTATTGCAGAGATGTGGACATTTCTAATGGTGATTGTTTTACAACTTTCCTTATGTCTATATGAACTACAGGGGTTGGTGGTCTGTGTGGATAATCGATTCCTTCTCCCATTATGTAATGCTTCCATTGTCGTCAAGCCTGCACAATGGAACACATCTCTTTTTCATAGGTGGGATACTGTCAAACTGTGTGTTAAAGTGTCTCACTGTGATATGCCACCAGATGCCCCTGCTGGGTAAGAAATGAACCAATATCATAGTTGGAGGAATCTATCTCAATCTCAAATGGTTGTTGCAAGTCTAGTAATGTGAGAATTGGTGCAAAGCAGAAATGATGCTTCAACTCAAAAAATTCCTTCTGTTGGGATTCAGACCAAAAGAAATTTTCTTTCACTCTGCCCTTAGTGACATGACTCAAAGGTCAAGTGATATGAGAGAAACCCAATAGGAACTTGCGGTAGAAATTGGCAAGACTTAGAAAGATGTGAAGCTCTGTTAGAGTGGTTGTGGTTGTCCAATCCCAAACAACTTGTATCTTGGTTGGGTCCACATGCACACCCTACTCATCAATTATTTACCCTAGATATTAAACTTGGGTCATACCAAAAGTGCATTTCTCCAAATTGGCACACAATTTTTGTTGACGTAGGGTTGTAGGACTAGTCGAATATGGTGAAGGTGCACTTCCAAACTTTGTTTGAATATTAGGATGTCATCCAAATACACTACCACGAATGAGTTGGTGAAGGGATGCAAGATGTGGTTCATTAGCCTCATGAAGGTTGTGAGGCATTTGTCAACCCAAAAGGCATGACCAACCATTGGAAAAGGCCCTCCTTAGATTTGAAGGTAGTGTTCCACACATCAGAGGCTTCGATTGGTACCTAGTGATAATCAAACTTCAAGTCAATCTTGATGAAATATTTGGCCCCCTTGAGCTAGTATAAGAGGTCATCAATCTGTGGGATTGGATACTTATTACGGACAATGATCTTATTCATTTCTTCTATACCAACACGATAGGGCTCCCACAGGGTGATGAACATGGTCGAATGTGCTCTTTCTACAATAGCTCTTGAATCTTCCTCTTGATTTCATCGTTCTCCAGAACAGGGCATCGATAGATCGCTTCGTTGGGTAGCGACGTGCCCCGGGTAAAATGGATGGAGTGCTTGAACTGATAGTGTAGTGGTACCCTTGTGGGTGAGGTAAACATGTCCCTGCACTCCTCAACGACCTTGTCCATTTACTACTTCTGTATGGAGGATCCATGTCTGAAGGTCGTGGATGTGGCCACGATCTTCTTTTTTCCCTAAGGGTGAATCATAAGGAAGAAAAATTTAACACTAATTAATATAATTTAACAATAAAAAGTAACAAGAAGATTACGGTGGCTCGGTTGCGGTGTTCCTTCAGGGACCACGCAAATGAATATGCCACCCTACTAACTAGAAATTGCCTATCTATCTTCCTAGTTTAGAGAAAATCCATAGGTTCACTTACCCTCCTAGCCCATGTACATACCGTAGTCATAGTGTGTTCGATTTCTTAGAGACAACATCCTCTCGATGCCCCACTCAAAATCCACTTCCCTATCCAAAACTCCCTTTTTCCTTCCATTGACCCTCCTTTCCCCCACTTTTCTGCCAAAATGGTGTTCGATCTGAAAACTTCAAAAAACCAAAGTTTTCATCCTCCGTCTCCCTCCTTGCACTTATCTCTCATGAAGTCCAAAGTATTCCCCCACCCATTGCCCTAATTAGTGCCACATAATTCTCATTCATGATCCTCTAGCCACTGCCACCTTACCTCTTACACTTACCCCATTGCACCCCCCACCCCAATTAATAGCTTAGGTGGTTGAGTCATTCACACACCCCTTTAATGCAATAAAAAAATAATATAACCTTTTAAAGGTGTAGGTTGATCCTTAAGCCCAATATTTTGAATCTCATTATGATACCACATATGAGATTCCCTTCTATGGGTCTCAAGCTTGTAAAACAAAACTTAGCAAAACAAAACATTTTTGTTTATTTCAGTTGCATACTTACTTTTTCTTTTTCATTCACAACATGCATATCATTACTATGTTTTATAGCATACATTTAAAAACACATTTTAAATAAGCACAATCTAATTCATATAATTTGACAGTAAAAAATAACAAGAAAAAATGTGGTTATTGTGGCTCAGTTATAGTGTTCTTCCTGGGAACACCCGACTGAATATGCCACCCTCCCAACTAGAAATTGCATGTTTGGCTTTCTAGTGTAGAGAAAATATGTGGAAACTCCATAAGTTCCCTTTCCCTCTTAACCCATGTCCATACTGTAGTCGTAGTGTATTTGGTTTCTTAGAGATGACACCCTCCCGATGCCCCACTAAAAATCCACTTCCCTATTTAAAACTCCCTTTTTCCTTCCATCGACCCTCCTTTCGCCCACTTTTCCATGATAATACGATATCCCATTTGAAACTTCAAAAAAGAAAAGTTTTCATCGTCCAGAACCCTCCTTGCACTTATCCCCTGTGAAGTCCAAAGTTCCCCCCCCCCCACAAATTAGTGCCACATAATTCTCATACATGACCCTCTAGCCACCACTAACTTACCTTAGATATTGGTGAATGATACATCCACAAACTATATGTACTAGGAACATCCACCCACAGGGATCACTTCTTGTCGACTCAACCATAGAGCCTAACCCCAAGAGTGTTGAGATAATTGAACCTGTAACCTCTCAATAGAAAATGTGCTTTAATGATGAGAACTTGACCAATTGAGCTAACCCTCAAAGCTATTAATCAATTATTAGTTACACTAGAAGGTTAATCATTTACCTAACTACTAATCAAGATTAAGTATATTAATACGTTTAAACATTTATCAAGATAAATGTTAATAATAACTTAATCATTAATCAATCATCTAACATAGTATGCAATAAAATATTATTGTATTCATACATGGTCTAAGTATGTAGCTAGCATATGCACACCTCATGTGTATACTAATAACACTAATAAGGATCTATCACATCAAAACATCTCACAACAGGTAGTGTAACAAATTGGCATAGAATAATATGGTAAGGGAGTGAGCATTACACTCCATCATCATTAGAATTCCTTTATTTGAAATATATTATGAACCCATCACTAGTTGTTGGCATCAAATTAATTTGGGCTTTATTCAATTCCCTTACAATTTTTCCTACACACACTGCAATACACCTTTTGATTTATTGGACCCCTTATATTCTCTCACAATTAACTCAAAACATTATTGTCCTCCCAATGCTAACAAGGAATTAACTCTAAACTTCATGTTTTCTCATTAACATCATTAAACAAATACTACATTTCCTTCATCTCCTAAACTTATACTTTTGTGCTTATATACCTCAACCAATAAACAATGACCCACCAATAACACCACTCTTATATCAGTATCTATGTGTTGAATGTACACCCAATATTATGCAAGAGAAAAAAAACCCCAAACTACACATTTAAGAGAAATTGACAACCTTACTTTACATCACATGGGATATGTATGACATAAAACTACAAATTAATTTCTACCATATTCATTAGAAGTAATGAAATTAGATATAATACTAAAAGGATGAGAACAACTCAATATTAAAGTACCAAACTACACAAAAAAATTGATGTGACTCAGGAAAATCCAACAAGATTTTGATGTGAATGCATTATAAAGCTAAAGATTTAAAAGACTCCAATAAGAATACAATAAACTAAACTAGTTTATTGATAGTTGTAAAACCTTATAGGCCTGCCACTAGAATTCCAGTAATTCAAATAGCACATAGTCCCAATGTGATTAATTTACAATCTTTAAAAAAAAATCCTCCAAATTATTTTCATTAATATGATCTAATTATAAAGTATAAGCTAATCCTAGATGCTAGCCCCAAGGGTTAGTTCAATTGGTTGAGTTCTCATTGCTAAAAGCATGTTGCTAATGGGAGGTCATGGTGTTAATTCTCCTCGACACCCTCAGGGTTAGACTCTGATAATAAGTTGGCGGGAAGTGATCCCATTCGGTGGATCTATCCAAATATTTCCTTGGAAAAAAATAAGCAATCCTATATGCCATCTAAATTAACATTAGATATCTTTTTGTTTGAGAATTCATACATTACTACAATATATTTCCTTCTCTTTGTATTTAGAATTTCCATGTAATGTATTATTTGAGGAAGGAAAAACAATTTTGAATGAACTTGACACAATGGTGGACAATGTGATTTGCATAAAATTTACATCACTACATTGCTAGAAATTTCTGAAATAGCACTGTGTAATATATGTAATAGGACGGATCACATATATTACACAATATTATTCCATAAATCTCTGACAATATGAATAACTGTGGAAGTCTCCAATCATCACTACATCATTTACCAACATCCTCTTTTTCAATGCATGCCCTTTTTGACGTTGTATTACTGGTAGAATGGGAGTCACACGAAATTATTCTATAATGTCTTGTGGTCATACATTCTTAAGAAACAAATTTTAAAATCAAGTTTGCATCATTGTTTCTTTGAACACATGTTTCTTGTGTTTGATTAGAATTGTTATGTTTGGTTGTTACATCTATTAACACTCAAGAGTTTCTCTTGGATGTGAAAAAAACTCCTAAGGTAACCTTTTCAACCAAACTTTTAGGTTATAGGCTATCCCTTCCAACCCAGAGAGGGCTCTCTCTTGCATCTCAATCACCTAGTGTCACTTCAGTAACTAGCTGTGTACTTGAAATAATGGCTAGATCTTTAGTCGAGGGGTATTGAAAAGGGTTTGGTTGGGCATGAGAGAGACATTCCATTGGGAAATGGAGTCAACAAGCTATGGTTTGTTGCAATCATGAAGACATTGGCTACATGATCAAATATTGACAAAGGCAAGATAGATGACACACCTTAGACATTTCAAGTTATGATTGTGGATGGAAGTAGAAAATAGGAAAAACAATCCACTGCAGTAGGGCATGGAAACTGAACCCTAATGTATCTTTAGAAGGAAGGAATGCAGGCATTTGAATTGATGAAACAAAACATTAGATTACGAATTCCATGACATTTTCTTTCATTCAAATGGAATAATAGAGAAGGGAATCACCATCACATGAATCTTTGTGTTAATAATCATAAATCTTCTAATATTGGCAACTGTAAAATGTATAAATATTTGAAAAAACACATAGAAAATAGCTATCTTTTTATAAAAATCCAACCCCTGGACCCTCCTTTTACATGTATAATATAGAATAACATATCAAGCTGAGATCCACAATTTTTGGGGAAATTAAAATTACAAAATATGTTAAAATATCAAACAAATATCAAGATCCAAAAAAATGGATCTAAAAGCCTCCTCATCCATCTTTAGTTTGTTGTTAAGTCGAATCGTTGAGGTGGCTCTCCAACTAAAAGTTCATTGGGGTTTTTTTTCTAAAAATAGAATAATTAAATCTTGCGAATTTCTAAAAAATAGGCTTCAAAGATGCATTTAGATCTTCCAAACTAGGACACCTGTTGCAAAACTGAAAGAGGTTTTTGTAAATTAGCTCGTTCCCAACAAAAATCTCTTTTGGATCTTGGAAAAAGGAATGCAAAGATTCCTTTGTATCCTCCAAACCATGATATATGGGTAAAAAATAAGAGGTTTTTGTAAATTGGTCCATTCTTGTAAAAAAACCTCTTTTGGTTTTCAAGAATACATTTCCAACTGTGTAGAAACTAATTTAAAGTTGTTTTATAATGATTTTCACCTAATACTTCAAAAGTAACAAAAACCAAGCGAGAATAGAGTTGGCTTTTTTCAAAGGATTTTTTAACTTTTGGAAATGCAAAAAATAGTACTAAAAACATCAATACTTTCTAGATGTGTATTGAATATTGCATCATAATGGCATTATAAGTGTATCAAAATATAAAAACATTGCATCTTATTAGCATCATCTATGTTTCAAAATACATAAATTTTGCATCATGTTACATTATTTTTTGTTCATTAATAAAATTGATAGTAAATGGATCAATAAAGAGAAAACAGTAGAAAGGACCAACAAGGCCAAGGCTTGTGTTCAAGGTGATGAATAAGGGGCTTCAAAGACTAGTTAGGTCTATAACCATTTTCTCTATTCAATTCATCATGGTGCTTTTAGATTTCAATGGCTTGAAGGATTGATCCAGGGGATTAATTTAGTGTTAAAATTAAAAATGTGCAACATAGTTCAAAACCTGAATGATTGGATATATCTCGACGATCTGAATCCAACGCAACTTGTTTCACTCAAAACTGATATCGTATGTTCCAGATATCGTGTTCTGATTTATTTGCCAAACAACTAAAATTTTAAAAGTTGAAGTTGATGGTACACCCAGTCAGCAGCAACCCATACGCTAATTGGGAATTTGGTTTGAATTGGTGATTTGGTTTTAATATTGCTTCATAATGGCATTATAAGTGTATCAAAATATAAAAATTTCGCATCTTATTGGCATCATCTATGTTTCAAAATACATAAATTTTGCATCATGTTACATTATTTTTTGTTCGTTAATAAAATTGATAGTAAATGGATCGATAAAGAGAAAACAGTAGAAAGGACCAACAAGGCCAAGACTTGTGTTCAAGGTGATGAATAAGGGGCTTCAAAGACTAGTTAGGTCTATAACAATTTTCTCTATTGAATTCATCATGGTGCTTTTAGATTTCAATGGCTTGAAGGATTGATCCAAGGGATAAATTTAGTGCTAAAATTCAAAATATGAAACATAGTTCAAAACCTGAATGATTGGATATATCTCGATGATCTGAATCCAATGCAACTTGTTTCACTCAAAACTGATATCGTATGCTCTAGATATCGTGTTCTGATTAATTTTCCAAACAACTAAAATTTTAAAAGTTGAAGTTGATGGTACACCCAGTCAACAGCCTGTACGCTAATTTGGTGATTTGGTTCGAATTGTAGGATGACTACCCATATAATTTGGGAAAAACTTGTAAAAGGCATAACTTACTCAATTTTTGGCCAAATAAGGGGTAGAAAGAAGCCAGATGGGGGTTTTTGACAGTTGAATCCATTGGAGACATCAATTTTGTTGTTTGGATAATGTAAAAGCATATAAACACACTTTTTAGCACTTAATGAAAGAGTCCCTACATTGGAAGATGGATGAGGAGATGTAGCCCAGGAGAGGGGTGAACTCCTTTAACATGTTTTGTGTTATGTGTTCCAGATATGCTTATTTTATCTATGTTTGGTCATAAATTGTGGTTAATTTCACTTGTTTTATGTGTTTATTAAATTGATCCTCTTCCCAAAACACATAATTTTCACTTGAAAATTGTTAAAAATCTTGAAGTTTACATATTCAGATCATTTTGGTATCAGAGCAACAAGTTATTGTGAAGGTTTGATTTGTTTGCAAGTTTTTTCTAATGCTTACAAGGTTGAAGCTTAAAATAGGAGAAGGAGAAATTGTGGAGCCAAGATCTCAAATGTCCATGAAAAATAAGGTTACCTTATTTAACAACTTGTGGAGCAAAACAAGAGAAAGCAGATCATGGAAAAAAAGGAAGGCTAAAAGAAGCAACCATGACCAGAAAGGAAAATAAGGTACGTACTCAAGTGCAAAAAAATATAATAACATTCAATGCTATAGAAACATGATAGAAGCTCATATCACAGAAACATGAGCAAGATAAAAAAAAGCGCCAAGCAAAAAGGAAGTAAGAAAGCACAACTAACATAAGATGAAATCAACAAAAATGTCCTATATAAATCATAAGCTGGTTGAATAAAATAAGAAATTATAATAAAAAGCTCATAGCAATGGAAGCATGAGAAACAAGAGATCGTGACATAACCAACAATCATGAAGGCAAAAAACATACAAAAAAACAAGAATATATCACTAGGAAACCTCACAGAACATTGAAGAAAAGGAAGAAGTATGAAAAAGATGAACACACATAAAGTCAAAAAGGAAACATCTTCAAGATGGGGCAAGACAAGATCCTCAAAAATATCTGATGAAATCCTCTCGTAAGGTTCACTAATCTAAGAGGAAGCAAGTCTTTCAACAAGAAATCCAAATAAGGGAAATCAAACAAGAGATATAAAGACAAGAGCAACAAGAATTCATCTGGTCAATAAAGAAAGATGATGGAAGAAGACTCATATAATGAAGGTTCTAGATATGAATAAGGTCACTTTCCTTGAAGAAATGGATGACATGATGAACCAAGGAGGAAAGTGATTGATGGTTGTTTCCCTACAAGGAAGAAGCTCAACTGATTTTCATGACATCAAGGAGAGAAGTTGATCAAGTAGCTGAAGGACCCATGAAGAAAGACGTTGTTGATGTATAGAAGCATCCCTAGTTAAGAGGGAGTTCTGAAAATTCCCTCATCAAGAGGGAGCTTGGATTGGATCACCCCTAATTAAAAAGGAGTGACAATTGTGCTTTTCTATTTCATGTGTCATGCACTAGACCAGGACTAACAACTATAAGTCTAGGTGAATAACATGAAGAGAAATGAGGACACATGATATCCTCCCTAGTTGGGACGGAAAGATAGACACAACATTCATGACATCAAGGAGAGAAGTTGATCAAGCAGTTGAAGGACCCATGAAGAAAAAAGTTGTTGATGCATAAAAGAGTCCCTCGTTAAGAGGGAGTTTTGACAAGTCACAACTATCTCAATACTCTGTCTCAACATATATACTATAAACACAGTCATAACAATCATTGTCTTACAAACTTAGAGTATTCAAAAAAGAGGATAGCAATCATCATACAATCT
>APFE031355504.1:0-13286 GCA_000404065.3 Pinus taeda | reverse complement strand
TTTTTTTTCCATTTTCCATTGGACGAGTAACTATGAAGAATGGAATCAACCTTTCAGAGCTTGCAAAGTATTTTCATTCTTTTAAAAGTTAGAAGAAGCTGAAGGTTGGCAATACATTGATCCATAAGGCCTATTCATCACATATCTAGGTGCCATCAAATGTGAGATCTTGTTGACAAGAGTTGCAAATGAAAGCGAAAAGAGTCACATTTCTCCAAGCAATAGTCAAGAAGCAGCAATGACTATTAGAGAAATTGTGGAAGAAGAAAGTATCAACACTAAAACGTAGTGCTAACAAAGAGGCGAGAAACCTATGCAATCTTTAATTTTCATATTTGAAACTTATCTGGCTTCATCTTCTAGTGAAAGAAAATGAAAAGATACCAAAATTGAAAATTTGATTCACAATCAGCTATCAACTGGCAGAGATGATAAGGATCCTCATCAAACATTTATTCCAGAGAAAATGCACATGACTGAATCAGAAAAATGCAAAATTCCCCTGGAAACAAGAAGCAGTCAAGAAGCTATCAATGTGGAAATTGAAATTCCACAACCTAATTGGGTCAGTACTCCTTTGGATGAAAATAAGAAAATAATAGAGAAAATTACCAAATGATTTTCTTTTTTCAATGATCAGTTTTCCACTTTTCAAGATGAAAACTATAATATGGATGGTAAAATATTGAAAATTGAAAAAGTAAGGATTCATAATAAAACATTATTGATAAAGCATAAACGAATGTTCATATGTCTAGAATTGCAGCCACGAGTGTTATGAGATTCCATGAAGCTACCAGGAATGTGTTTGCAATGTATATTGAGCAACGCGAAGTATAGAACTTGGTACCGAGAACAACAATATAAGAGTTGGAAAATGCGTTAAATCCAGGTCCTTTGTTAATGACTCTCATCGCAATATGGAATTTGCGATATGCAATTCCCACTGCTATCACATCTTATGTATTTATTAGATATCTGCAATTGGTTAATGCATTCAAATTCCATATTGTCACTAATATATCCTAGAGGTTAAAAATCATTGAACATTCATGGCAGGAAGTTTCTAATTTGCTATGGTTAGCACAGGAAATCATCTCATTTCTCAATTTGGTGAGAAGTAATATTAACAAAGACAAGTGTTTCGATAAAAATGACTTTCATTTAGTCAAAGGCTTGAATTATTGTATGATATGGAAAAGAAAAATAGAGAACTGCAAAATTTTAATCGAATGAGGAAAATAAAAGTTGGATGGTCTAGAAGAATTAATACACTAAAAAAAAAAAAACTGAATGTAAGAGCATAAAAATAGAAGTAATGTGTTTCTAGAGGTGATGCAAAATTTTCAAGATCTAGTTAGCCCATGCATCATGCAAAATTCTGAATTGATCACAAAATATATGCTAACATTGAATTGGAAAAGATAAAACAGTTAATGGAAAAACAATTCAATGATATAATTGATTTTACTTCAGAATAAATTAGCAAATGGTTAGTTGGATTTGTTAGTATTAATGACGAGAAGTTTGTGTTAACTGCTCAATTACAAGAGGAGGCCATGGAGATTGAAAATAAATTATTCAATCAACATGCTAGGCTAGAGATTAAAATGGGTCCAATGAAATAATTCATTGAAACTAAGTTGAAGACATTGGTTCAACAAACCATGCATTTGGAAAACAGTTGATAGTGAAAAAATTAGCATATATGCTTTCACATATTGTAAGTCCTTATATCATCCCATATTCATTTTCAATTTACTAGTATTCAATCATTGTGATTTGTTAATTTTATTAATGTCACCTAGTATAGTTGTTCAATGCACTTACTTGTTTTCTTTTACAATTCCCTCTTTCCATATTATAGTTCACACATTTACTTTTCCCGAATGCAGGAGCGAGTAGTTAAAGAGAAGATGCCAAAGTAGCCTAATGAATGAGTCAATGAGTTGAGCCATTAAGAATTTTCATTACTGATATAAGCAATTCCCATTGAGAATCAAAGTTCTTAATTCTTTCTATAGGATCTTCTATGCATTTGTGTTTTGTTTATTTATTTTAATCATAGCTATGATGTTTGAAATTTGAAACTCAATATATTTCTTGTTTCTATGATTGTATTTCTTAATGTTACAGACTTATACTTTGAGTACATGTATTATGTCATATATATTATATATATTATATATATATATACACCAACAACATGAAACATGAAGTAGTTTCGTTTGCTATGAAACATGGATAATGTTATTGTTGTCATATTTTAAATTTGTGCAGAGTACAATACTCTCGTAAGGGAATTTATTTTTCTTTCCTTGTAACTTCCTATTATACATAATGGAAGTTTGTTGTTGTATTTCGAAATAAAATTGATATATCAATTTTATGTGATTTCGATTTCGATTGGTTTTTTGCAACACTACACAACATTTAACGAATTAATTAGTGGTGGACATTTTTACGAACAAAATTATTTTTATGAGAAGATTTCATTGTACATAGAGAATTCGTAAACAATGAATGGAATTTCTACCACATAAATTGCTTTCGCCACATTCTACCATAATGGGGAAATGCATTGTGTACAGTAAATCTTTGCAAAAGGAAGTTCCTTGTCCCTCCACTCGCTGTACAGTGAAAACATTAATTTTCCCAACACATAATATAAGCTTATGGATATTCACATTTCCCTATTATTCTAAGACATGTTGTTTAATGAACACATATGAGAAGTACGGAGCTATCGACAAAAGCTATATGCAGAGGTAAGAAAAAGCACAAGAATGCTTTAATAAAACTAAAACTTTCAAATATACTTTTGCAATCCACAATCCACACTAGACTTGTATTAACGTTAGAATATTAGTAAACAAATATGAAAAATAGATTATTAATAAAAATCAACTCTAGATGTGTTGTGGTCTTTAATATGTATGGACATTCTCGTTCTATTGATTAAGTCAATTAGTAACAGTTTATACATTAATATTAATATTTTAATGCTTTCAAAATCATAATGAAAGTTTAAAATATATGCATTTGTGTTAATTTTGAAAATATATGTTAATATTAATATTTCAATGCTTTGAAAATCATGATTTTATATTTAATATTTCAATGCTTTGAAATAATGCCAAGTTGGACAACACTGGTAGGTTATAACCATTTTTCATATATATCGAATTGGGTTCCCAAAGAAACTTTGTTGACATACTGAATGAAATTTCCCACTTTAGAATTAAAAAACAAAATTAAAATGCATTTACCTTAATTAGCAATTTTTCTCAATAGGAATAAGGAGTGTATGGAGCATTGCTTGTTTGAACAAGCAGTGCGTATATCTTTTTGCAGAGTGAAATTTCAGCGCAAGAAAAGTTATGCACAAGGTTTATTAAAATAATAAATATGCAAATATTTTTTTTTAATTATTATTTAGGAATGTATTTTACAACTACGGAAGTAGTTTTGCAAGTGTGCTTGCGCGGAGCTGGTTGTTCAAAGGAAGTGTGTGCGAAGAAAAAATGCATGTGCACATAGCTTTCACTATGTTTAAAGCATTCATAAAAGTTTATTAAAATCATAAATATACAAATATCGTTTTTAATTCATATTTAGGAATGTATTTTGCAACAATTGCTTCCTCCATGCACATCAATTAATACAACTTCGAATGTCAATGACTAAATAAAGGTAATTATTGAATACAAAAGTAGTTGTGCTGAGTTGATTGTGTGTGTGTGTGGAGGCATATTTTGATCGTAATGTGTTTTGAACTCTTTGGAGTTAGTGCACCTACAATTTGGTATTAGTAAATTGTGTGGAGCGAGGAGGTTTTCACAATGAAACTTGAAATCTTGGTTCACACTCTATTGCAACAACAATGCTTATTTTATTATTAATAGATTTTGCGGAGTGCGGAAGTGAACACCATGATATCTTTAGAGTACATATGAATTTTTTTTATTTTGAAATTATATGTTAGTATTAATATTTTTATGCTCTGAAAATCATGTTTCTATATTTGATATCCTAAAATATTTGCTCCTATTTCAATACAAGATCAATGGTTGTTTTATTATTAATAAATTATGTGAAGTGTAGAGGTCGTATAATGAAATCTTGAGAGAGTTTTCCAAACAACGTATTTTCTCTTATAATATGCATGTGGGTGACCTATATTTCTACATAGGAAAAAAATAGTCGAAGAAACAAAAGCAAGACATTACGAACATGTTAACTACTACCTTATTAGATAAATCTTCAAAAATGTTAAATGCAAAAATAGTATAAAATTAATTTCATTTGTGCGAAATAAAAGCTCTGCATAATGAAAGCTTCACGCAAACAAGCTCCATACAATTTAACATAATAATAATGTATTAACATTAGTATTTTAACATTAATTTTGTCTCTACCAAATAAAGTTCCATATGTAGGCATGTTCTCCCCCACATATTGTGCTCTGTGCACGCTCAAAGATCTACACAACGAAACAAAATAATATCAATTCGAAATTCCCTCTACATATTCACTCTCCCACACATACTTCGTCCTCCGAACAATTAAATCCATGAAAAATAAAACATAGTCAATCTTCATTCCACACAATGTTGGAAGCATGTGTAAACAAAGATTATCATATCAATAACAACTTAATAAATGTTTCAGGATGAAAAAAAATAAAAAATCTTCATTATCAGATTACTACAAAATCATTTTTCTCCAAACATTATCAAAAAGCTAACCTAAATAGTACTCCGCAAACCACAACTCAAGAAAATTGATCATCCATCTCCACATTGCACCTTCATATAAGCAAAACATAATGGAAATGAGTCGCAAACTACTTGGTTGAGAAATAGTCTAAGAAATTGATTCACATAATCATTTTTGGGTCTTCATCCCTTTTTTCCTGCACATATCTCGTCATCTGCGCCACAAAAGAACAAATAATAATATTAATTACACATTTGTTCAACATTCCCCGTTTACCCCACCTTTGCAAAAGACTTCCAAATGCATTAATTCTAGCACCATTGGGCACAACAATAACACATTGTCAGAGCACTCACAAAATCATGAATCGATAGCATAATCAAAACCAACAAAAAGTAGGTAATGATCTCATTGATTTTCTCTAACAACATTTCTTGAAAATTTGCCAGATTTTTAGACTACCATTTAGTGTACTGTGCTCTTGGAAAAAAAGAAAATTATCCTTAGAATCGAAGACATATTGTTAGGTTTTATGTTGCTGATTCTCCCTCCATGTGAAGTCAGCCTTCCTCTCACTTTTGGGTTTTGCTTCGGAGAGAACTTGGGATCGAGAGAAGACAACGGGCGGGAATGAAGTATGAAGACTACCAAGGTTTTGGACTGTCGCAGAGGCAATCCTCCATGAAAGGATGCATAGGAGGGAGATTCACTCCCTCCTACAAGAAGGTTGTGGCTAGCAGGGGAAAAAAACCAATGGAAGATGACAGAGAGCCTTCAGATGGAAAGGACAGAAGCAATGAAGAAGAGCGGGAGGGAACTAAGTCAAGGGAGCACAATGATGCATTGGAAAATGAGGAAGAAATCAAGGAACAAAGCACTAAAGACAAAGCACACATGGGACCATGCAAACCCAAGGTGTCGATAACTCCAAGAGTCATTTTAAATGATCTAGCACTGTAGGCGCATAGGGATCACATGCAAACTTATGCAATAATTTGTAAATTCATGGGTGTGTGGCCCACTGAAAAAGCTTTACAAACGTGGATTAAATACCACTGGAAACCAAAAGGCAGCATTGACCTACATCTTGGGTCGAAGGGATTTTTCACTATTATATTTGCAAATATTAAAGATAAGGACAGAGTGTTTGAAGGAGGGCCATACTTTTACGCTGCAACAGGCCTCTATCTGTGACCTTGGATTATGAAATTTGTTCCGGAACGCAAAACTTTTACTTTAGTCCGAGTCTAGGTAAGGCTCTATTCTCTACCTCTTGATTACTGGAAAACAAAATCTCTATCAGCCATAGGATATAAGTTAGGGCGTTCTATCAAAGTTTCTGAGGCTACTAGAAGGGGAAAGTATACTTCCTTCGCCAGAATATGTGTGGAGATCGATCTCTCTGGAGCTTTGCCGGATGAGGTTATTCTAGAAGTTTTTGATGAGGAATGGATACAAACAATAGATTATGAACATATTCCTTTCAAATGTCGCAAATGTCACGAGCATGGACATCTGTTCAGAGACTGCCCTCTCAGTAAGATAGAGAACAAAAACAAAGCCAATATAATGAGGGATCCAGAAAGCTTCTTCAAGGTGGAACATAAAGGAAAAGGGGGAAAAAGAGGACTAAGAACACGCAAAGCTACAAGGCAGCAAGTTAACCAGAACATGTTCCAAATCCTCAAAGTAGAGGAAGGTCCAATACATACTGCTAAAGCAAAGGAAGGAAGCCTAATGGAGGAGGAAAAAGAAGAAGAAAGTGAACAAATACATGAAAACAATAAACAAAAAGAATTTATGCTAAGTTCTATAGAACAGGTGATGGATCTTGATGTGACCCAAAGTGAGACGGATATGGAGGACCATGAACTCTAGGAAATTCTTGAGAAAGAGAACCTAGACTTAGAAGGTGTCTTGAATCAAGGAACCAGAAAAGGGTTAGACTCGTTACCCATAGAGGAGTTCAATAGGGTTCAACATCTATTTTTATGGAAGACCCAAACTACAAGGTTGGACAAACTAAAACACAAAGATAGACAAGGCAAAGAAGGAGTGAAAACGATGAAAAATACAGCAGGACTAGCACCTAGAATCCCAAGAAAGAAGAGGGGCAGAAAAAAGCAGAATGAATTGTTGATGGAATGCGGGAAGCTAATGATAGATTCAGGTAAGATGAAAGACCTATCCAGTTACTCCTTTACTAATATTTAATTATGAAGTTCACTTCTTGGAATATCAAGGGTCTAGGTAGTAAAAGGAAACAAAGATTACTAAGTAATAGAATGAAACAAGCATCTCTGAACGTGTTTTTCATTCAGGAAACTAAGTGTTCCATCCAGAAGATAAGAGATATCCACAGTAAATGGTTCAATAGATTTGAGTTTTTGGAAGTCAAAGCAGAGAATATAGTAGGAGGCATTCTCACTCTCTATAATCCCCAAAAAATTGACTTAATATATGTGGAGGCATCTAGGGATTATTTATCTGTAGAAATTCAACTAGTAGGAGAAAAGGAAACGTACCTAGTTACAAATGCCTATGGCCCACAAAGAATGGATGATAAACTTAGGCTTCTAAACTCTCTGGAGACTCTTAGAAATAGACATGTAGGAATACCCTGGATCTTAGGGGGTGATTTCAACATGATTAAATCACTCACGGAAAAAAAAGGGGGAACTAGAGTTCTTGGTAAAGACTCTTTGGCTTTTCAAACCTTTATTGATAAGATGGAGCTGGTGAATATTGAAATGAATAATGGAATCTTCACCTAGAACAACAAAAAAGGAGGAGAGTCTCAAGTAGCTTCCAAATTAGATAGATTCATAATCTCAGAGGATCTTATGCTCAATGACAAGGAAATGGCAGCAAGAGTGCTACCCTTTGGTGGTTCAGATCACTGGCCAGTTCAACTGGAGGTTCAGGGCATTGGTAACCCCATGAATAGACCTTTTAGATTTGAGAATATCTAGCTTTCCCACCTAGATTTCATCAGCAATGTAACCAAATGGTGGGCAGAAGATTTAAACATTCAAGTAACCAGAATGTTCCTCCTACAGAAAAGATTAAAACACATCAAGCTCCGGCTTAAAGATTGGAACAAGAATGAATTTGGTAATATCTTTAAAGAGAAAAAAATGATTGAAGGCTGATTGCAGGTACTTAACCAAGCCCTTATCAAAGAGGGCCATGAAAAAGACTGAAGTGATCAAGCCACCAAATATTAGCAACAATGGGAGAATATATGCAAACAAGAGGAAATATTTTGGAGACAAAAATTCAGAGTCTAATGGCTAAAAGAAGGTGAACGTAATACCAGATTTTTTCACAAATCCATCATGGCAAACAGAGCTCATAATAGAATTTATTTTATTAAGGATAAAAGAGGAAATAATCTCAAATCTCATGAAGATATAGAGGCAGCTCTAGTCCAGTACTTTAGAAACATAGCACAACAAACCTGTTATGAAAGAGATCACTACATTCAGGACTTCACTAAGCACATGCCCAGGATAGTTTCCAAAGAGGATAATGTTAACCTTTACAGGCCTGTGACCGAAGAGGATGTAAGTGGGGTTCTCAAAGAAATGCAGAATGGTAAGGCGTAAAGCCCGGATGGTTTCAATGTCAATTTCTTCAAATATTGCTAGAATATTGTCAAACTGGATATTTTGCCGGTAGTGGAAGATTCCAGGAGGCACATAACCATTTTGAAAGCTCTGAACTCCTCTTTTATAGCCCTGACCCCTAAATAAGAGATGGCTCAAACCCCTGATAGATTCAGACCTATAGCTCTATATAAATGTGATTTACAAGATAATATCAAAGGTGGCTGCAAACAGACTCAAAGCCCTCTTGCCTTCACTAGTTTCGAAAGAACAGTCTGGATATGTGGAAGGAAGGAAAATTCTTAATAACATCATCCAAGCTCATGAAGCGGTGCACTCCCTTACTAGTAAGAGAAAAGTTGGAATGATCATGCAACTGGACATAGCCAAAGCTTATGATAAACTGAATTGGAACTATATCAGGAAAATTCTTATTGCTTTCGGGTTTGATCACAATTGGGTAAGATGGATCCTAGCTTTGATTATTTCTTCTAGTTTTTCAATTCTAGTCAATGGCTCTCCTTTAGAGACTTTTACCCCTTCCAAGGGCCTTAGGCAGGGTGACCCTCTCTCTCCCTTTCTCTTCATCCTCATGATGGAAGGACTGGGTAGGGCTATCAAGCATGTAAAAATAGTTAGTAACATTAGGGGGATTCAACTCTCCAACAATGGACAAGCCTTATCTCATCAACAATTTGTGGATGATACCCTGCTGCAGGGATTACCCACAATCAAAGAAGCTCTTCCTTACAAACAAATCCTCAATGACTTTGCCATGGCATCTGGTATGGAAGCCAATCTTTCTAAATCTAAGATTTTTTTCTTCAATGCTAACATTGCTATTCAAAGGAACATATCTAGAATTCTTGGCTTCCAAAGAGACTCTCTCCCCTCGAAATACCTGGGGTTTCCATTAACTGCAAAAGCATTACACAAGAGTATTTGGGAGCCGATGATCAGTAAATTGCAAGACAAGACTAGGAAATGGACAATCAGATCATTAAACTTGGTTGGTAGATTGGTCCTCACAAAGGTTGTGCTTCAATTAATCCCAATCTTTATGCTTTCAGCTATCCCTACCCCTAAAGGAATTCTACATCAAATGAGAAAAATTCAAAGAGACTTTCTTTGGGGCAAGGGGGAAGAAAATAAGAAATGAGCTTTAGTTGCCTGGGAAAAAATGTGCAAACCCAAGAACCACGGGGGTCTTGGATTGGATGACCTGAGATTCTTTATAAGGTTCTAGGGGCAAAACTATGGTGGCGATGGATAAAGGAACCAAAAGCACAATGGGCTATCCCTTGGAAAGAAAAATATGCAAGTCCTTGGCTAGATAATGACCGCATAAGGATGGATGGGAATATAAGAGGATCTCATATTTGGAACAAAGCTTGGGATACCAGAAGCTTAATTCAAGACCATAGCTTCTGGGAAATTATAGAGGGAGACTTAGCCTTATTCTAGGAGGATAGATGGCAACAAGAACCTATTCTGTTACAGGAGGACTTTGAGAACCTCAAAGCAGAGACAGATACCAAGGAGCTCACCCAGGTAAAGGATTTTTGGGATCAAACTAATAGTTCAAGGAAATGGAGAAAATGGAGAAAAACTGATCTCCAAAATGACAAACCTCTAAAATCTAAGGCAGGAATATTAATGAAAATGTTAGAGCAAAGAAAAATTCTAGTTTCAAAGGGGAATGACCAGCTGAGATGGGGCATCTATAATGAGGGGAATTTAATCTTAAAGAAGCTAAACTCATTCTCCTTGAACTTGATTCCCAGGCTCTTGACAGGATTTGGAAAAACCTTTGGAAGCATCAGGGTTGGATGAAAATTAAACTTTTTATGTGGCTAGTTCTACAAAGGAAAATCCTGACCTAGGATAATATTAGGAAAAGGGGTTCCCTTGGGCTTTCTAGATGCCAACTCTATGAGGCTCAGGAGGAGACCATGGAACACCTTCTCAAAAATTGCATTTTTACCTCCAGATTATGGGATTCTTTTGCAACTATCTTCCAACATTCTGACAGAGATATTGGAAGTATTTTCAATACTCTCACCAAATGGCGAAAGAACTTTTTGGATAATGAATTTCTTGGTTTAGCATGGGCTCTTGCACCAAGCTTCATTCTTTGGAATGTTTGGAAAGAAAGGAACAATAGAATCTTCAAAAATGTTAAGAAATCTCCCCAGTTTATTTATGATCTGATCCTAAAATAGATTAAGGAAACGGTTAGCACTACCATTCGAAACCTTCCCTCGAATCCTCCTTCTGCTGCAGACTGGAGGATTCTATGTAGGCTAGAGTTGCAAGGTCTCATTCCTCAATGCTTACTCAGAAAAGTTTCTATTGTGGATCCTGAACTAGACTTCTAGTATCCTCCCCCTAAGGGCTTTCTAAAATTCAAAATTCTTGGAGCTTCCAAAGGTAATCCGGGCAAGGCAGGCCATAGAGGAGTGTTAAGGGATGACAAGGGAGATATTTTGTTTATCTTCCATGGCCACTTAGGAAAGGCCACCAACAACATGGCGGAGTTAATGACCATGGAAGAATGTCTTGAGTTCCTGGTTCAGGAAAATCACCAAAATACAATCATTGAAGTTGACTCCGAGCTGGTTATTAACTCAGTCAAAATAATAAGTTGGGGAACAAAACGGAAAAATCCTCTACAAACTGGAGGCTAATTCAAGTCTTCCAACGGATTAAAAGTCATCTACAGAGACTGAGAACAGTCAGTTTTTCTCATGTGTGAAGAAAGGCCAATAAACTAGCAGATTTGCTAGCCAATCAAGGAGTGATTTGCATAGATGATAGGGCAGTGATGAATTGGTGAGAGTACCCTAGAAACAGACTAAAGACAGATTGTCAAAACCAAGCAAATGAAGACAATACAGTGTTCCTTAAAAGATCCATGGAGGCGGGTACAGTTAACCAGCAGATGTTTGATCAGAGGCAAGTTCACAATGGGGCCTTTTGACAGTGGTCTGGAGTGGTTAACCGGCGATTCCAAAATTAATTGGTTCAATGAAGTTTCCAGTTGTACTGACGAGGAAGAAAAGGCTTCAGGGGTTACAGGAAAGCAAGCACTGAATGTTTCATGCATTGGGTCAAGGAGGGATGACGATACGAACAATTGGGAGCAGATGACACTTGAAGACCGCGAAACTAGAGATTTTCCAATTTTTCCCTATTCACCGCGACATGAGTGGTTTTCAAGTGATCGCGGCCCTCACAAGTGGGAAGCGGTTTTTCTCTTCCGGAGTGATCCCACTCGGTGAGCTCCACATGGTGGTGGGTTCGGGAGGAAAACCACCCTTATCACACGTTAACTTCCATGAATGTTGGTGGGTGCGATATTTATCTCCACCGTTGGATCTCTTATGGCGAATCAACGAAACAGATCGCTCGTGCAAGGTTGCGGACCCTTGCGGTAAATGGTGAGAAGCTTTTCCTGGCGCTTTGGTATACAGCCGTTAGATCAATCAGAATGATTCAATGATCAAGATTTTAGAGGAAGGATAGGTTTGGCGGGAAAAGAATTTCCCAGGGAAAAAAAAAAGGGCTTACTGTGTGGGCTACCGAACCAAAGTTTAAGATTTCGGGCGGAATTATGGCGTTTATTTGCAGACAACCATAGGTTCTTTTCGGATCCGAGTCCTTGTGTATTTTTCTTTTAAGAAATGTAAAGTTTGGAGATCGGGTGCAGGGTACAATTTTGATGGGGCTTTCCCCAGTCAACAACCATGAGTGTTTTGATGTATTATATGTACTTTATTTTTTGATTAATGAATTAGAAGGTCCGACTCTTGCATTAGCAAAAAAAAAGGAAGACATATTGTTAAAATGCTCTAAATTATTGTTTCCCACCTCATGTTTAAAGTTTTTAAACAGTGTGCGGAGCTTTGCATGTAAAGCAATGTGCAGAGCTCTGCTTGTGTGGAGCTTTATGCTCAATAAAAACTCCACACAAGCAAAACTTTGCACAATTCTAGGAAGTGTTTTTAAGGTTTATTTCTTAGCGTCATCTGGGGATCTAAGTAAGAAACGACTATTAGTTTTACAAATTTCCACAGTGGTAATGGAATTATTGAAAATATAGCTTAAACATTTTATTAAATTCGAGAAATTAATCATATTTTTACCAGTTAATCATTTATTTCAAAGTATGTAGAGAAATTCAGCATCTAGGAACACGTGGCATTGATTCTTTTCTTTATTTTTAAAAGGAAGGCATGTAAGCTTAAACATTCATGGTCAAAATCCACTGACTTTTGATTAGATTTTTATTACAATTTTTCCTATCTATCAGTCGTACTTTGTTGAGTATTTAATACATATGTTTAATATTTGATGATGATGATGATGATGATGGTTAACGTCCACTGAGACCAAATTGGTCTATCGGACCTATACTTTCTTAATTTCTAATTGTCTGGCTCCTTGTCTTTCTTGGCGAGATTGGTGATGTAGCTTTCTTTTTCTTCTCTACAGTCTTCCAACTTTATTTATCTTGCATCTCCTTCATCTCTTTTAGTTCTTGGGACATTGGTGTCTTAGCTTCGCGATCTATTGTGTTCGTCCTTTTGGAGATAGTTGTAGAAGAAGTTTGGTCTAGGAGATCTGTTTTGCTGTTAAATGAAGATTTATTTTCCACGTTATTCGAAACCGCATAACTGTCGATGCTTGAGTGGTTGTTAAGTTCACCTTTTTGTTGTTGGGCAGGGCTTTCCCCCTGCTCGTCTTGAGAATTGTTTGTATCTTGCTCGATTGGTTGTGATTCAAAGTTTTCTCGAGAGTATTCTTCTTGGATGACCGTGTAGTGTTCTTTTTGTGCTCCTTCCCACCATGTAGATTTGTGGTGATTTTTTCTAGCAGAATTTTTCTAGGAAGCTTTTGGGCAATTTTTGGCAAGGTGGCCTGTCTCAAAGCAAGATCGACATCTGAAGAGGACACTTT
>APFE031355498.1:0-53695 GCA_000404065.3 Pinus taeda | reverse complement strand
TTGTTGGCTTATATGGGCCTGACCCAGGTTCAGAATAATTATTTAGCCAAACAAATCCCGCAGCTACCGGCCCTTTCGACAATAGCCCGTGAAGCGCGGACTGAGGTCTCACCCAAGGTAGCAGGGGAGGGTGCTGGAACCAGGTTTCTGCACCCTTGGGATGTCTAGATGTGGTTTGGAGGTTTCGCGCGTCGTTTTTTAGCCTCGCACTGCTTTGCTTCCACGCAGATCTGGACCCGGACTACTTCTTAATACTAATTACTTAATGATGTAATATAAATCAGATCTATTTAGAAGAGTCTTTAAGAAAACATTTATCAGATTTAACCAGTTTGTGCACTCAAAATAGACTCAGATTCACATATATTCATAACATAAGCATATGCACATAGATCAAATAGTTATATTAACCATACAAAAGCCAGATCTGCAATAATTTAGATTTAACATAGAATTTCAGAAGCAACTTATGTTTATTTCCACTTTATCACCAATACATCCAGATATGCCCTATGCACTCAGCCGCAAGGGTCCACACACACAGTTGTGGACTCTTCTAGGCCTCTACACACACAGCTGCAGAGCCTCTATCTACTACCCAATCCCTCGACTTGGACATACAGACACTTCAAGACTTTTCTCCTCAAAAACCCATTACATTTCAGATTCCAGATCATACCAAAAACTAGCTACCTCTACCCATAGAGCCTCACTCTAGTTATACATTTCCATGAACCACGATCCATGGGCGGGCCAACTCAGCTTACATTTCTTTACATTATTTTTGGGAGGACTACCCTTTGACTCAACTTATTACAAATCACACTCCACGCATCCCGTGGAGTCTTTACCCTATCTTTACCCAAAATTTCGAGCTTTATGCCCCCTGACCGTTGCATGGGGCTTCTTCTACACAATAGAGTCTTCGATGGTCATTGGTTCACTTGATGTTGCTTTGGCATGTTTCTCCTTGCTTGTACGTTGGAAGGCTTGACAGGCTCATATGTTTGCGAAAGGTGCATGTTTGTCCACTCGTCCATACGTGAGCACATCTTGCATGTTTTCTCATTTGTTCGTCCATAAACACATATTTGCATGATCATTCATTTGCGAGCACATCTATTTGCATGCATCATTCATTCATTTGTTGGTGGACCTTTCCTTATAAATGTGCTCCCTTCGTTCATCCCATTCGTCGTCACGCCATGTTTGTTGGTGTACCTGTACCTACAGTCACTCATGACGAGACAAAATCAAATCCAAAGACCTCCTAGTCTACCATGACACATGATCATTTCAAATGCAGGTGACTGAGAGAGGCAGCAAGGTTGGGAGGCGTGATGATGGCTCCGAACACTGCTGGTGAAAATTGCGCAAGAGTCACTAGGTGATGACGATGGGCAATCCAAGTTGACAGTGACTGTCCGTGAGGTCTAGCTTGACTGGAAGGAAAAACTGTGCAAATTTTGGGAGGGATAGTCTGGGCTGTAGGAAGGCAAGGGAGATAGAATCTACACACTTTCTGGAATGAGCAGGCAGTAAGGGCTTGAGCAAAATTTGCACAATTTTCTGGAGGAATAAGCTAGCCTCCATGGAGGAACAGGCTGGCCTCCATGGAGGATCAGCTTGTTTCCGGGAAAACTAGTGTCTATTCAAATATGCTAGTCCCACTAAGACAGGTAGCTATCTTATAAACAAACAATTCAAAGTAACTTGTGTTTTCCTTTATGGGAGATAGATAAGAGAGAAGCAGAGAGCACCAACCTTAGTCTTTTTCTTGGCTCCTTGCTTTTTTCCTCTCTCCTTTGATAGAGCTTGCCACACCTTTCTCACTTGTCCCACTTCAAAGAACACATGTAGAGGCAAAGCAACAAGAAACCATCAAAGCATAGAGATCTATGATACCATAAACAATGTAGAATCAAAAGTACATTAACCATAAAATGAATACACAAATACAAGATTCAGAAATACGCAAGTATATGGAGGAAAACTCAAATAACTTTATTGATAGAAATAGAAGAGAGGATTACAACCCAGCTATCTAATCCAGCACCATCCTCCTAGCATGAAATCCCTCTTCACCTCATGAAAAGCTAGATCACCCAACAATATAATCTTTCACAGAGAAACCAACATCACTTCCTTACAAAATACAAAATTCCAGCCCCTGGATCTCTAGGATGAGGGATCCATATATAGATATTTGTAGGGGGGTGAGTCAGCTTTTGGGTTTTTTATTAGTGTCATTTCACTGATAGTTCTTGGTTCCACTTGGATATTTCATGATCTCTTACTCATCCCTGGGTGAATTTAGAGAGGCAAGTGTCATATGAGAAGTTTCTAGAAGATTCTCTAGGTTTCCACTTAGCCAACTGCTTCTGCCATTTTTCTACTCTCCCCCATCGCACCCTACAGAAGGCCTTTTGAGTATGCATCGCACCCCCCATGTGTAATAGCTGAGATGCATTGCACCTTGGCCAAAGAGCAGTCTGTATGGGTCAGTTTTGACTAGTTCTGACTAGTTTTTTAGGTGGAACTTCTGGGAAATGATGCAATCAGAGGACCTTGATCTTTTAGGGTATGAAACAACACTTTTAGGGGTTTAAGAGCCCTTGTTTTATCGATATATTTGATTTGGGTTGTAGTGCCCAAATATGTCTATAACAGTTGCCTCCTAAAGCACAAGGTCATAAATCTTCTGATGTCGGGTGAAATGCTTTATCATGAGGATTCGAGGTTTTTCGAACTGGAAGGTGACCTGTAATAAAATACAATACAATACATTATCTTCATAATATTTTCATGATCTAGCTGAGGCGGGCATTCCCATGCTCAGCTTTATAAATTCATTTTCATGTACATAGGACAGACAATCATCTGTTGTTCAGACTGGTGATTCTGGTAGAGCCATCATCCCTAGCTTAGATGATCATCTGTTCAGCTATGGAGTACATTTGATGTCTTTATTTTCTTGAATATATCATGGCCCGGATGGATGAAACTAGATCTGGGGTCTTCAAACTCGTTCAATCCTCCTCGTTGTACAAGTCGATCCATGTGAAAAGATGTTCTCAAGTCGAACATGGAAAGACATCGCTTGATTACTAGCCAATGATGTAAGTTGTTAACAGGTGCAAGAGCAATCACCAATAATGATAATGGCCCTCAAGGTACTACAGTACAATTCACGTGGTGTGAATATGTGAGTTGATGTCGAACACCACGAAAAATCTTTCGATCGAAGGCCATTGATGTAAACCTGTCGCCAGATGTGAGAAACTTGCCATTAAGGAATGCAAGCTTCAAAGTACTAAAAGGGTTGTTCCTAAGTCAACTTCTTGGATAATGAGCTGATGTCGACAAGAAGTGACCCGTTGTAGGAGGGCCTTAATGAATCCCACATCTACGACACAAAACAAAGCAAATGATTTTGTGGAGGTGAAAACGATCTGATGATACAAGGTTCAAGAATGGTGGTCATGAAAAATGGAGAGTGAAGGTATTGTAGTGGATGAGGCATTCGCTGGGTAGGTGAATTCTCTGAGTGACTTCTCTTGAACATATCGGCAACACTGAAAGGATTGGTAGTGTTAACCCCAAAAATGGATGGTGTTAGAGTCGGTCTTGTTAGTCCTCCATCAGAGATCAAAACTCTTTTTTCATTTCATTTTTAGGAGTCTCACTCCATTCACTCAGCTGCATTCCGCTAGGGGCATGCCATAATCTGACGGAAAGGTCTTGTCAGTCATTTCCCCTCATGTCTGGCACCTGTTGGCTTAGGTTTTTCAACAATGTTCACTAAAGTCCATGACAATCAATGTTTGATCTTTTAATGGACAAGAGTCATTTTCAGTCATTAAGTTTAGGGATCAGATAAATTGGTCTTCAAACATGTCCAATAAAGCCATGCAGGCCAGAGGGAGGCCCTTACAAAGTTATGATTTAAAGATTTTCATCATCATGTTGACAGATTACGACTGTTCTTCAAAACTCTGTTTTGAAGAAAAGTCAAACAGTGTGTCATTTGTGATCATTTTCAAAAACGTTTCTAATTGATCGCTTCAGGCGCAGTAATGGTTTCCTTGGCCAAATGCCATGTCATGCAACCCCTGCAAAAATGTGCCAAAATTTTCATCATTTTAGCTAAAAATTCAAAGGGAAAAGTAAAATACAGAGTTGAATTAAATCAGGAAAAAGTGCCAAAACAAAAAATTGCCAAAGTGGGTTTTGAAGAAAAAAAAATCAAAACCATGACTCCAAATGTATTTATATAGAATTTCCACAAGGAAAAAAGTCATTTTGAACACCAAGGATAGAGAGAAAGCATTTCAAAGTGATTGAGAGTGAAAGCACGCGTTTTGAGTGAGGTTGGAGGTTTTTTCATAGGCGCATCGCACAGGAAGAGGAGTGTGGCGCACTGGGCGCGACCACACAGTGGTGAAACTACACGGGTGTGGCGCACACAAAGGGCACGATGCACTGGGCATGCTATGTGGTGCACACCCATTAAGGCCCGGTCTTGCTCCCAATTGCATCAAACCGTCGTTGAAACCCTTGAAATTGCCAGGTAGGGTCGACATCTTGGTTGCTCATATATTTTTGTGAATATGATGGTGGTTTATGGCCATTTATAGTGGCAATAAAAGCTCTTAAACCCTACCAATTGAAGTCATCAAAACCATTCCTATTAGGGTTGAAAATTTGTTGTGTTGATGCCAAGGTTCCTCCTCCTTTTCACCTCTCACTTCTTTCCATTGTTCCCTTCCCCCCTATTCCATTTTTCCCATCTTTCCCTACCCTAAAACATTACTAACCCATATTCCCTATCCCCTCCACTCATTTGTCAAATATAAAACCCCAAAATCCTACCTTATAAAATCCCCAAACCCTCTTACATGTCCCTAAACAAAATTTCTCCCCATAACCCCTAATCCCATCATATTATTCCCCTTCCTAACAGTCCCTTTTGCATTGTTCCCCTTGGTGGCATAGATCATAACAACACATGGTTTCATACCATCATCAAAGGGCAGTCCAAGCACAGTCCATATACAGCAGTCATGGCATCTGAGCATTCATTAGAGCATGAACTGGAAACCCAAAGTGATTCATCCTCGGGAAAACAGGCTTCCTGTAGACATCATAAAAGTGTCAGACATGTTAGGGATGAACCAACCACCCTTACAGAATTGCAGGCCTGACCTCTTACTATGTCTTGTTTCCAGCATCTATCATGTTTTGAGTTTTGTCAAAAGGTGGCTAGTGTTTGAGTTCATCATGAGTTGGCCCATCTTTTTGTGCTTCACTTACATGGAGATCAATCTATCTTGGCCGGTGTCACCTTCACACTGACACCTGAAACTGTCTCATTAGCAACCAGCATACCGAACGTTGGAGAACCATGGTGTTGGGTTGTGTTATATTCTTTCCACATAGTTAACAGGGGGTTTGAGGGGTACCCGTAACCCCACTTTATGGGGTCTGGGGCAGCGCCCCGGAAAATTTTGGTTTTGGACCCTATGTTAGGTTGGGCGGACCCACCTATGGTTTTGTGCATGATTTTTCGCAAATGTTTTTTGGACGCGAGGTTTTTCGGTCCATGGTTTTGGACGCGATGGTTTTCTTCTGTTATGGTATTTGGATGTTTCGGCATGTATAAATATGTATTGTAACATTGAAAGGAACATAATGAAAAATCAAGCTGGTAGTCTCGGTTTTGGGATCCAGTGGGAAATCTCTGTGTATATGTGTTTTATGTGTTATGCTTGCATTTTTATTTTTCCTGTGATTTAGAATTCGTATGCAGGTAATTTCTGTACGGGGTTAAAACATACATTTGGTATCGGAGCTATTTTGGCTTCAAGGGGACGCCTTTGTTTCTAAGGGGTTTCGCTCGGGCCTGTGGTAGACCCTGTTCAGTGGGAGATCTACGAGATCGATTCTAGTGGTGAAAGAAGATGGGGAGCAGCAGAAAGATAGAGATTGAGAAGTTCAATGGTTAGAGTTTTGAGTTGTGGAAACTCAAGATGGAGGATCTGTTGGTGGATAAGGATCAGTGGATCGCGTTAGATCCGGGTACTAAACCAACGGGAGTGACCGATGAAGAATGGAAGAAGTTGGATCGGAAGGCAAATAGCACAATATGATTGTGTGTCTCAGATTCAGTATTACTGAATGTATTAGGGGAAGCTACGGCGAAGGCTCTATGGGACAAGTTAGGGACTTTGTACCAATCTAAGTCTCTGGTCAATAAATTGTTCCTGCGGAAAAAGCTGTATAACCTGAGGATGAAAGATGGAGACTCGGTGACAGAACATTTGAATGCGTTTAATACTGTGGTAAGTCAATTATCATCTGTTGATTTTAAAATTTCAGATGAAGATAAGTGCATCAGTTTGTTGTGTTCTCTACTAGATTCATGGGATAGTATGGTTATTGCAATAGGTAGTAATGCAACTGCTTTGCAGTTTGATGAAATAGTCTCAGCCTTGCTGATGGAGGAGATGAGACGGAAAAATATGGACAACCAGAATGGTGATGCCTTGTCTGTACGAGGACGGTCCCAGAACAGAAACAAAAATAAGTCATCGAGTGGGAGATTTAAATATAGAGGGAGATCTAAATCTCTAGGAAAACCTATAAAGGTGGTGTGCTGGAAATGCAGAAAAGAAGGGCACTTCAGAAGGGAGTGTAAATCTAAAGCTCCTGATAAAGGAAAGGGATCTGATGATGCTCCTTTTGCAGAGGCGGAAACCACCTCAGATGAAGGTGGGGATGTGTACTTGGCTTCTTCAAGTACACATGTAGATCATGAGGCATGGTTAATTGACTCAGGTGCATCCTTTCACTTCACTCCCCATAGAGAGTGGTTTTGCGAGTATGAGAAATATGATGGTGGTGATGTCTTCTTAGTAGATGATAGGAAGGCTAGAATCGTTGGTCGTGGAAAAGTAAAGTTGAAGTTGCAAGGTGGAAGGGTTAGAACGCTTCCGGGTGTTCTGCATATTCCTGCACTGGCCAGAAATTTGATTTCTGTAAGCAAGTTGGATGATGCAGGTGTAAAGACAGTGTTTGAGAAGGATACCTGCAAGATGGGTTCGAGGAGCACTGGTATTGATGCGGGGAGTTCGGATTGGGACTCTGTACAAGCTGCAAGGTAGCACTGTTGTTGACGGGTGCAATAGTTCTATGGTTCCTGAAAATGGAGCAGAAAATCTAGTGGTCTCTGGAGAGAAGACCATGCATCAAAGGCTTGGACATATTGGAGAGAAGGGCCTTCGAATACTTCATGGTAAAGGTATAGTAGAATGTATGAGTAATAGCTCTCTGGATTTTGATTTCTGTGAAAATTGTGTATATAGGAAGCAAAATCGGGTGAGTTTCCCCTTTGGTGGTAAGAGGGCGAAACATATATTAGAACTTGTGCACAGTAATGTGTTTGGACCTATGAAGGTTCCATCGCTGGGTAAGTCTGTGTAATATGTATCATTTATAGATGACTTCTCAAGGAATACATGGATATATTTCTTTAAGAAGAAATCTAAAGTCTTTGACAGGTTTAAAGACTTTAAGGCTCTAGTGGAAAACCAAACAAAGAAGAAGATAAAGGTGTTGGGGACAGATAACGATGGAGAGTTTTGCAATAAGGAATTTCAAAGAATTCTGTAAGTAGTGTGGTATAGCATCGCAGAAGACTACTCCATACACACCTTAGCAAAATGGAGTTGCAGAAAAAATGAACAAGACGTTGATGGAAAGGGCAAGAAGCATGCTCAATAGTGCCGAGTTAGGACAAGAATTCTAGGCAGAGGCAGTGGAGACAACATGTTATCTGGTCGACAGATCACCTTCATCAGTGTTGGAGGATAAAACTCCACAAGAGGTATGGACTGGTACGAAACCCTCTCTTTCACATCTGAGGGTATTTGAATCTGATGCATATGTACATGTTCCAAAGGAGAAAAGAACCAAGTTGGATAGTAAATTTGAAAAGTGCATTTTTATTGGGTATAAGGATGGTTTAAAGGGTTATAAGCTTTAGAACCCAATAACAAGGAAGTTTCTGTACAATCAAGATGTGGTGTTCAGAGAGGTGAAAGATGTTATTAAACATGAAGTCCAACCAAAGGAACATGAGAAGATAGAGTTTGAGCTTAAGGAGGAAGAACCAGACTCTACAGCAGAGGAGGAATCAAAAAACGAAGAACCACAAACTCCGCGTGTGAGAAGATCAGTTCGAGAAAGAAGGCAGCTAGAAAGGTATTGTCCATTTGCTTTCTGTTCAAATTTTGCTTTATTTGCTACTGATGATGATCCCAAAACTGTGAAGGAAATAGTAGATTCAAAAGATGGCAAACTCTGGAAAGAGGCCATGGTTGATGAAATTTCATCTTTGCACAAAAATGAGGCTTGGGATCTGGTGGAGTTGTCGACTGGAAGGAAACCCATTGGCAGCATATGGGTGTTCAAGAAGAAGACAAATGAAAAAGGAAAGGTGGAGAAATACAAAGCTCGGTTGGTAGCAAAAGGTTATTCCCAAGTGCCAGGAATTGATTTTGGTGATATTTTTTCTCCTGTTGCCAAGGTAGCTTCTATTAGATTACTTTTATCTGTTGTTGTTGCTTTTGATTTTGAGACAGAACAGATGGATGTGAAGACAACATTTCTTCACGAGGATCTAGAAGAGGAGATCTACATGAAGCAACCTGAAGGTTTTGCGGTGAAGGGTAAGAAAGAAATGGTATGCAAGTTAAAGAAGTCTATGTATAGGTTAAAACAGTCATCAAGGATGTGGTATCAGAAATTTGATACATCTATACGGGGACTTGGCTTCACCAGAAGCAAAGAAGATCATTGTGTGTATTTTAAATTAATTGGTGATCGTGTTATTTATCTGGTCTTCTATGTGGATGGTATGTCGCTGATTGGAAATGACAAAGAAATTATCCAGGATTTGAAAACCCAATTGTCCTCCAAATTCGACATGAAAGATCTTGGTGCTGCAAACTATATTTTGGGCATGGAAATTAAAAGAAACCGAGAAAAGAAGAAGCTCTGGTTAAACCAGAGGAAGTATGTCGAGACAATACTGTAGAGGTTTAATATGCAGGATAGTAAGCCGATGAAGGTTCCTATTCCTGTAGGTGTAAGGTTATATGCTGAACAGTGTCCCAAGACACAAGAAGAGGAAGAAGACATGTCCCGTGTTCCATATGCAAGTGCATTCAGTAGCCTGATGTATGCAATGGTCTGTACTAGACTAGACATTGCACATGCAGTGGGAGTATTGAGCAGATTTATGTCAAAACCAAGGAATGAGCACTAGACAACAGTAAAGCGAGTTTTCAAGTATTTGCGTGGCACTAGTGATTATGGTTTGTGCTACCAAGAAAGACCAAGATTGGATAGAGTGTTGAATATCCGTGGCTTTGTTGATGCAGACTGGACTGGAGATCTGAATCAGAGAAGATCTACAAATGGATATGTGTTTACACTATTTGGAGGTGCAACCAATTGGATGAGTAAGAAACAATCTGTAGTGGCACTATCAACTACAGAGACAGAATACATGGCAGCCACTCATGTAAACAAGGAAGCAGTTTGGTTGCAAAGATTGTGTTCAAGTATGGGGTTAGTACAGGGAGCTATAAGGATAGACTGTGACAACCAAAGTGCAGTTTTCTTGGCAAAGAACCCTGCATATCATTCAAAGACAAAGCACATTGATGTTCAGTATCACTTTGTGAGGGATATGATAGAAGACCAAAAGGTGTCGCTGGTAAAGGTGGACACATTGAAGAATATTGTAGATGCATTGACAAAACCTGTGAGCTCTGAGAAGTTCTCTTGGTGTAGAGAAACAATGGGCGTTGCAGGGCTGGATAAATGACTAAGCTCTCTTGTGGCCCCCTGTGGAAAGAAAACAAGTGGGAGAATGTTGGGTTGTGTTATATTCATTCCACGACTAGCCCATGTAGTTAACCGGGGGGTTAGAGGGGGGGCTGTTGCACCAATTGCGTTGCAGGGGGTCACAGGGGTTTTGAGGGGTGCAGGTAACCCCCTCCCAATGGGGTCCGAGATAGCGCCCCGAAATTTTTTATTTTTGGACCCTATATTAGGTTGGGCGGACCTATCTATGGTTTTGTGCATGATTTTTGCACATGGTTTTGGATGCGATGATTTTCCGTCCATGGTTTTGGACGCCATGGTTTTTGGTCCATGGTATTGGATGCTTCCGCATGTATAAATATGTATTGTAACATTGAAAGGAAAATAATGAAAAATCAAGCTGGTAGTCCCGATTTTGGGATCCAGCGGAAAATCTCTGTGTGTATGTGTTTTATGTGTTATGCTCTCGCATTGTTTATTTTCTGTGTTTTAGAATTCGTATGCAACTTCTGTACGAGGTTAAAACCTACATGTTGCAGGTGCTCCTCCCATGTCTAGTTGTAAATCAATATGTCGTCAAAGAATACCAACACAAACCTGCACAACTACTTGCAAAACACGTGGTTCATGGAAGACTGCAAAGTAGCAGGTGCGTTGGTCAGCCCAATTGGCTAATCAGAAACTCAGAGTGGCCATAGTGACACCTGAAAGTCGTCTTAGAGATGTGCTGATCCCTCACCTGAATTTGATGGTAGCCGGAACGTAAGTCTATCTTAGAGAAGTACTTAGGTCCTCTAAGATCATCCATCAGTTCATCTATGCGGGGAATGGGCTATTGATTCTTCAATGTCTTCTTGTTAAGAGCTCTGTAATTAATGCACATCCGCAATGTGCCATCCTCCTTCTTCACCAGAACAATTGATGAAGCAAAGGGACTAGAGCTAGGCCTAATGTGCCCCAATGCCAACAACTCTTGAATAGCCCGCTCAATCTCATCCAGATAGGCCTTGGGATGTTTTATGTGGTAGTTGATGAGGCTCATCAATAGGTAAACTATATGTGTCACAATGCCACTCCCCGGTACATTAAATTGACTTTTCTCACATTTATTTACATATTTTGCTTAGTGAGAAGAGTACAGGTGAGTTACTATGTCATGTGGCCTAATGTGTGTTAAATGCAGGAATTGGAGCCATTGTGGGTTGACTTAAGTGCAGGAATTTGGAGTAAGCAAGCAAGAGAGATTTTAGGAGCTGGTCTCCCTCCTTAACTACTAAAATCATTCAAATATTCCTCCACCATATCTCATCAGCGTAGTGTCACTGGCAACCAAGCAAACCAAGTTCATTAGCAGCCAAGCCAGTGACAGCCAAAGAAAAGTTATTCTTGAGTTAAGGAGCCAAGTATCCCTATTTTCTAGGGAGTTGTTGGTAGCTCTAGTTTTGTATAAATAAGAGAGCCAAGGGACTCATTAGGATTCGATTTTTTGTTGTAGCCAAGAGGCCATTTTGAGCTAAAACATTTTGATTGTTAGTGTTATGATGTACTTGACATTTTTATGATAATGAGAAATTTTGTTTTGATCGAACACTGACTTGACTCAGAGGGCTGAAACTCTTGGGTTATGGCCCAACCCTAGCAGTAGAAGTTCCTCTTTTGTATCTATATTCTTAACTTAGAATGATAGTTAGTTGTTGAAGTTTATTTATGTTTATTTATGTTTAGCTTAACAAGTATTTGAATTGTTTCTTAACCTTGTCTCCATTAGGTTGAAGAGGTAGATCAGTGGTGCAGTTTAGTGAAGGAAATTACTCCAAAAAAGCTTGTGACAGTGGCCTCTATCTCATCTCCCTCATGGGATCACAATTAGAGGACCCCACTCTCACAGCCCCAAAAACAGAGTTTGTCTTTTGATCATTGCACAGATTAGGTTTCAATCCTAGCTAGATCATTGTTTATGATTTCTTGCAAACACCTACAGTTTTTATCTTGTATCCTTAAGTTTGTTGTAGCTTAAAAAACATTCCATTTCATAGATCTAGTCCTTAACAATAGATAGATCAGTTTCCTCATATTCAATTCATCTTTTCCATGTAGACATGCAGTGATGCATAAATGAAAAGAAAAAGTAGGTTTTGTCGCAGTGATTGTTGATCTGCAGAAAGGGACTCATCCAACCAGTGTCACCTAGGTCCTCTCCACCTTCTACCGAGGCATACTAGCCCATAGTCCGAACCTCTGTTTTGCAACCACCATGAGCAACCACCTTTGGCGAATCCAACATCCTTGGAGTGTTGGGCTTATCCTTGGGCAATGTGCACCTTCCCTACACCTTCTATCACTGTCATACACCTCTCCAGCACCTCATCTCACTATTCTTGTCCTCCAAAATCCTTCAGTTTACTTCCTGTAGAAATCTAGGATATCCTGTAGCAAATTAGTACATTCCGTAGCAGTTTCCTGTAGCAACCTGTTTGACCCTATTTTGACCAGAAATGATAGGATAGCCTAGTATAAGAGTAGGTTAGGCCCTCATCTTGGATTCCATGCCCATCAGTGCCACCTAGACCAGCCTTCCCATTCCTTTTCCTCCTGCAAGATCAGAGATAATAGCATAGCATTTATATTTATGGATTTAGCAATTCAAAGACTCTTTTTCTGCGAATGTAAAATGAGATAGTTAGTGCATGTATGTATGAATCCTAAAATGATAGAACAAATTTCCATTTTCAAACAATCTTATTAGCTAGATGATAAATTGCAAGGTTAGCATAGTTCTTTTCTGCAAGTGATTTGTGTTATTTCATAGCTAGATGATTTATGGCATTTCATAGCATTTCCCATTTAGTAGCTTTCATTCCCCAAATAGACAAGCATTTACATTCCTGCATTAGAAATAGCTTTACATTCACTATCAGTAGTTAGACTCCCTCTAGTCAATAGAGGACTGGTCTAGTACCCTAATGGTCTAGCGCCCCAGTTGAGAAGTGACATGAGTAGAACGATGCATCTGTTGTGTATATAGCACTGTCACCACCAAGTTTGTACGAAACCTCGAGTTGATAAAGTAAAGTTGGTAGCCCTAGGAGTTGCAACATCCTTACTGCAATATTGAGGCTCATTACTTGTGGTGCTGTTCTCAAGGAGGTGTCTAGGTAGAGATGTAATTTATGTTTTTCTTTCTAATTTGCATTCAGTAGGTAGATGCTATTCTGCTTTCCTTTCTTGCAGTTAATTATGAAAAACACAAAAAAGGAAAAAAATTATTTCATGCCTCGTAGGAGTAGAGACAATTTAGGGGAATTCTTGCCAAATACCCCCACACCATCAAACAGTCAACCTTCCCTCTTCTTCGGTGGTTGTCAACTTCCCTCTCTAACTACAAGGGAACTAGAGGACCCATTAGGTGAACAACCAGAGATCTTTGAAGACCCTATTGGGCAGGAAGAAGAAGAAAACATTCCACACACTTACACCATGGCTGAAAACAGAAATGAGGGTGTTTTTCCCATTAAAGGGACTAATGGAGAAGCTAAGATGAAAAACATAAGCCCCCCTGATTTTCCTCACGTCCATGGCTTAACCTATGAGGACCCTGTTACCTTTTTGTTTAAGTGTGTTGTCATATGCAGAACTTATGATTATACCTCTGACGACCAGAAGTTGAAGTTGTTTCCATCCACCCTTAAGGATGCAGCCTTGCCCTGGTTCATGGGTTTACCTGGGGACAACATCACTACCTAGGCTCAAATGCAACAAGCCTTCAACAACAAGTACAGGGACTATTGTAGCTCCAAAGACACTAAAGAGGAAATCTTTAAAATGACCTTAGGACATGATGAATCCTTGGAAGATTATGAGGAAAGGTTCCAACTCAGTTACAAAAGGACCAGATGCACCCTTGATCCTAAATCACTCAAGTTGGTTCTTCTTAGAGGAATCAGGGAGGACATCCCGGAAACCCTAAACATGATGTTTGGAGGGGACATTTATTAGCTATCTTATGATGATATCAAGACAGTTTTCAAAAACCATTCTAGGGCTTCCATAAAGGAGTAGGGCTAGTCAAGCTTTGGCCAGTTCCTCTTCATCAAACACGTCTATCAAGAGTGAAATTGGAAACAAGTTGGAAGATTAAAAGTGAAATGTTGCACACCCTTGCTTTGCAAATGGACACCATGCAGATCAAGAGGAAGCAGGAGGAAGCAAAGAGAGCCTTAGATATCTTTTCCCCTAGATGCACTAGGAGGCACCTTAGAAATGAATGTCCATTGAATGTTATAGAGGTTTGCTCAGTCTGTGAGGAAAGCCATTCCACAAATAAGTGCCCTTCTCTGCCTGGAATGAACGTTGTATATCGAGGGGCTAAAGGTGGGGCTGAACAACTATGTTATATCAATCAAAGGAGGCCTCAAGGACCTCGACCATACTAGTAGGGCATGCAAGGGGCATCCTACTCCTACTACAATCCCAATCAGAATGCATCCCTTCCCCCTTGGTGTCCTCCTGCTTATTCTTCATGGACCACACCTTCTCCTTGGTCTTATGCACCTCAATACCCTTCCCAACCTGCCAATTAGTCATTTCAGCCATATGCTCCCCCACATCCTCAGTGGAATACCCCATCACAAGGTTGGAGGTCTCCATTCAACCAACCTCCAGCCTCATTGCCTCCACCTCCATCTCAACCACATCTCCTTCATCATGCTCCACCTAAGCAACCTCGAATGCTTGCTCAACCAAATTTGAACCCGAACAACAAACATGCACAACAGGTCTATAGTGGAGAGACATCCTACCCTTCCTATGATGTGGAAATTCAAGAAATAAACCTCAGGTCTGGAAGAGTGCCGTGAAAATTTGCCGCAATAATTGATTTATTTCTCCTACTTACTTTGATAAGTTATTTTCCTATACTTCAGTAAATACCAAAATAAATTTAGTTGCAGACTTCACAAACTAGAACTGAAAACCAAAACGGCAAGAGGAACATCAACATATGAACAATCACATTGACACACTTGTTTTTGGACAATTGTCCCCGAAAAAACCCAATGTGGGAAAACCGGTGCAACAAATCTGAGGATTTTTATTATTGGTAGTAAATATCTCAATACAATCTATGATGTTCATCTAACAATCCTTTATAGAGAAAATACTAGCAAAAAATCTAAGTGACTTTTACTTCATTTCACCCGGCAGAATTTCGGCTGATCCAACACAAGACTAGATAACCCTGACTATTTATGTGTTGGCCCTGCATCATCCTTTCAAGCTCTACGTCAGCGCTGCATCACCTTCTATGCCCTCTGCGTCAGCTTTCCCAACTGTTCCAGTAGTTCCCGACACTTCCGATAGTTCCAGGCAGTTTCAGTTGTTCTGACAGTTCTGGGTTCTGTGTGACAGATCGTTTTTTCTGCATCAGCTCTCTCAGCTACTGTGTTGCCTCTGCGTCAGCTCTCCCAACTATTCTACCAGTTTCGGTTGTTCCTACAGTTCTGGATTCTCTGTGACAGGCAACTTTTTTGCGTCAACTCTCCCAGCTACTGCACTTCCTCTCTGCAAGCTCTCTCCGCCTCTCTGTTCCGTATTTTATGGAAAGTCCTTATCCGGGATTCTCTATGCCCCTTAGCTGCAAGATCTCCCCAATTGGTTTTCCTCATGAGAACTTCTCACCTCAGAAAATCGGTTTCCTCAACCTCTCTGTGTGTTTTTAAATGAACCCCAAGCCTCCATTTTATACTTTTCCTATTGAGTCTTCAACGGCCGAGATTAAGTCTCTAACCAATGGCTAAGATTAAAACATGACTTGATCCTCCTTCTAGATCATTCTCACTCATATTTTGATTAATACCCATTAATATTTTAATTTCCCTAAGTTTAGACTTAGGAACTGCATTAAAACTATTAATTATTTTAAGAAAATACAATTTGGGTGAAATTGCACCAAATGGTTTCTGGGTTCTTTAGAACTCATGTGCCTTAGCCTCTCCGCCAATTTTCAAGGCTAGATCACTTCTGATGCTACCAAAAACTAACAATCCCTCTTAGCGAGGAAAGTGCTCTAGCAACAATGTCCACCTGCATGTTGCTCTATTTCTAAAACACCTCCTTTCTGCACTATTGCTGCCACCAACACTGTGCTACTGCTACTACTGTATTGTTGCCCATGACACTGCCACTGTTGCATATGTACTACAACTCCCTCTCAAACGCTACATCATTCTATTGAAAGGGATTTTCTAACATACCCATTTGTTCCTAAAATTGAACAAATTTGGCTCTTCCTAGAGCCTTGGTGAGTATGTCTGCCACCTGATTTCTTGTGGGAGTGTACTCCAACTGTACCGCTCCATGCTGAACACGGTTTCTGATAAAGTAGCATCAAATATCAATGTGTTTCCAGTGATCATGAAATACTAGATTTTTAGAGATCTTGATACAACTCTGATTATCACAGAATATCCTTGTCGCTTCCATCTATCTCTTGAATAGATTTACAAGTAGTTTCCTGAGCCATATAGCTTCACATGTTGCTTTGCTAGCTGCCATATACTCAGCTTCAACAAAGCTCAGAGCTACAAACCTCTGCTTCTTACTGCACCACGAGGTCATCCCAGATCCAATACCGAAGCAATACCTAGTGGTACTTTTCCTATCCACTAAACTTCCTGCCCAATCTGCATCAGTGAATCCACTCAATTCGATATCATTACCCTTGGTGTAACTTAATCCAAAATTTATTGTTCCACGCGCACACCTAAGAATGTGCTTTGCTGCTGCCCAGTGCGCCCTTTTTGGTTCCACCATGAACTAAGGGTATTGACAGCATAACACAAGTCTAGTTTAGTGTTTGACCAGATACAGAAGTGACCCAATGAGTTGTTTGTATAAAGTGGGGTCCACTTCTTTGTCTCTCGAAGCCCATTATGGAAGGGTAGGCCATTATGAAGTCCCCACTTGTGGAACATGATTATGTAAGCTCATTTACTCGATTTCTCTAATGACTTATTGTGTTGGAAGGCTAGGGGACGCATTGGATCTTATGCAAAATTGCAGATGGTTTCCATTTGGGGTTTGGTCTCCCTATACGGGGTCCTAATCCTCCAGAGGGCTATATTAGCACATGTAGGGTGAGCGTTGAGAGCCATGGGCCTCCACAGTAGCAAATTGCACTCCATGAATCCCCACAGCCATTCAGAGATTGCTTGTGGTTCACTCGTTGGACGAGGAGGATGCATTTGATCCATCATGCCAAGCCGTCCCCAGATCTACACCATACAATTGGAAGATGATCCAAGACTTGCATGATGATGTGGCATCCATAGATTATTATTTGACCTCTTGAGAGGCTTAATTTTTCATTTATGAGCTAGTTTGGTGGCCTTGTCACCAAAAGTTGTATTATTAGAACATTATTTTATTTTTGGAGCTTATGTAGGCCAAGGAGGCTAATTTGAACTCCTAAGTTGTGTATAAATACAAGTGAGATGAGCTCATTTGCTCATCATCACTTTGGTTTGGATCACTTCTCTCTCTTGAGATTTTTGCACTTTTTCTAGAGGATTGGAGCTTTATGGATGAATTTTGATGTGTGGATATTGGTGATTTATCTTCTCTTGGAGCTTTTCTATTATCACTTGTGAATGGTTGGATATACTATTTTACATGTAAGTACATGCTTTTTAATGCTATTCTTCTTTACTTTTGTCATATACATTGGACTAGTATTTTCGGTGTTCTAGGGCTAATTGTCGCATGCATTTACTGCTTAAAATTGTGGAATTTGTCTCTATTATAGCATCTCTCAATGTATGGGCCATGTAATATGACCGAAATATCTTAAGGGTAATTCTATCAAAGAATTTGACCTTGATAAGCCATTCCTCTTGCACATCGAAGTATAAAAGCTACAAGGTTGCTTCTTCTTGACCTAAAAGGCTAGCGAAGTGATCTTGAGGCTTCCTTGACTGGGAACCAATAAATCCTACTCATATTCATCATAGACTCCATTCTCCCAAAGATTAAGGCACTGATCTACCAAGGGTGGTCACTAAAACTCATATTCTTTCACCTCCTTCCAGGTCTAGCCAAGTTGGGGTACCTAGGGCATCGATTTACCGACAAGCTAGCCATAAAAAAAATTCAATCTCCTAAGGTCTCTTGTGTTGGCATTTCCTCAAGCTCTCCTCCAATTTTGAAGCCATTTCGGCGGTGGAGTTGTAAGAAAAGCCAAGCCCTAGCTCCGACATCAAAACTTTCCCTGCCATCCCCAAGGCTAGTACTTCATAGGGTCAAAACAACATCTTCAAGTGAAATTCTTTCTTTGATCCTTCCCTCCACCTTGTCTAGGGTAAGAATATCATTGGTTGCTACGTACTTTTCTCATAACCTAGACCAGATCCACTTGGCCCCCTATGGTCCCACTCTTTTGAAAAATCATTATTCAAGAACCATCCGAGATACCAATTCTAACAAGGATTTTAGGAACATTTTCACAAGTGTTATCCCATAAACCTAACCCTCAAATCCTCTCTTCCTTTCCCTAAAAGACATAGTACTTTTCTTACAAAGCAAGCAAGCTCCATCCTTCAAACTCTTCTAGGAGAGGGTTTACTTGAGTCACTCATATCCATTGACTTATCCTTCATTTGTGATTCCATACATACTAGGTCCCTTCCCATCGGTGAAAGTCAATACATAGAAGGGAGACTTAGCTGAGATGAAGTGGGCTAAGTCTCCATTTGTTGCCCTTGGCCTAGCATTTTCCCTTTAGGGATCCCCCGTAGGTCCCCTACTATTTTGAGCGATAACATTTTGGCGCCATTGTCGGGGACACGAAACGTGTGTTTTGTTCCGCATACAACATATTGACATGTCATTATTGGAAACTCCATTGGAAGAATGAAGCCCTAGTTCTTCATTTAACTTTAAGGTCAATGCTTGTAGGGTGAAGCAAGCATTTTTCTAGGCATCTTTAATTTCACCCTAATGACTCCTACATATGTTTCATGTATACCTCAAGTAGGTTTTCATTCTTTCGTAAATTTCCCGCTTTGGACATTGCTAGCATCCCTGGACATCCTAATCATGTCGCGGGAAGAATGCTACATGGGATACCGGTGTTTGATGGTGATCCACTCTCCACAGTTAACCACGTAGAAATATTTAATGCACATGCTTCAAGAGAGAAGGTTGTCCACCAAGATGTCCTTATGTTATTATTCATGAGAACTCTCAGTGGTCATAACTCATGGCTGCATGATCATGAACCTAGGAGCATCTCATCTATTGAAGAGTCCGTTGATGGCTTTCTTAGACATTTTCAAGTACACCCTGCATTAAGCATCCAAGAGGAAACCCTCGTCGAGCATCATAAAGACATTAAGAATCTAGGTGATGAGAAAGAAGACGGGCCCTCCTTGAGCCAACATGATGAAAATGATGATTTTGAGAACACGCGTTGGGAAGGATGAATTTATGGAAAGTGAAATTGAGACCAACCCTACCTTTCTCAAGGAGATTACTCCCAATGAGTCCTCTTTTGAAAACCTTGAGAGAGATGTGTTGATTTTCGGTAGCATCAGATGTGCTATAGCTCTGAAACTTTGTGGAGGGGCTAGAACACATGATATCTCCAAGACCCATAAATCGTTTGGAGAAATTCCACCTGGATTGTGAGTTATTAAAATAATTGATAATTTTAATGAGGTTCCCAAGACAAAAACTTAACAAAATAAAAATATTAATGTGTATTAATAAAAATATGGGTGAGAACTAGAAGCATCTAAGAGGCAAGGATCAAGCCTGTTTTAATCTTAGCCGTTGATTAGGGACTTAATCTCGGTCATTGATTCATCAACAGGAAAAATATAAGAAGAGGCTTGAGGGTCAGTTGGAGACACACCATATTGATTAGTCAGTTCGATTTTTCTGGGGCGAGGTTTGCTGAAAAAGTCGAACAGGTGATCTGAGTTGCAGTAGAGGGGCAGGGATAGTTGGGGTGGAAGATCTTCTCCGAAACCCCGAATACTCAGCAGAGAGAGGCAGAGACACACACCAGAGGAGGCACGACAAACCAAGGAGGACTGACGCTGGGCCAAGAGGGCCCACACAATTCTTGACGCAATGCCAGCGCAGAGGATTAGTGACCTCCTGCAGAAGTTTGAAATCAGCCGGGGAGTAGCAAGATCAACCGAGAAGGTTGATGTCAGAGCTCTAGTAGGTAGTGAGGCCGGCGCAGAGCTGACGTAGAGTCTTAGAGTGCTCCATGCAAGCCCACGCAACTATTGCGAAGGGGAAGCGCAATTGTAGCTGGGGATAGTCAGTTTAGTTGCCGAATCGAAGGGATTTCACCGGATGAAGTGAGGTAATCTCACTTAGGTTTCTACCAGTATATTTAATCCCTGTAACTGGATTGTGGACAAGGCACCTAGAGTTGTATTAGGAAAACTGCTTAATGATAGAAAACCCTCAAAGCTACTGCACTAGCTTTTCTGCATTAGTTTTTTCAGGGGATGTGTTGTCCAAAAATAACAATATCCCTTGTGTGTTTGTCTCATATTTGTTTTAGTTTATGATCTATATGTCAGTGTATTGTGTAGTAGTGTTTTTCATCACTGTTTATAAATTAAATAACTTGTTGAATGTAATAACAAGTAGGAGATGATAAACCAATGATTGCAGTAGGATTTCTAATGTGTAGATTCAGAAATTTTCACATGGTATCAGAGCATTGCAGATCATAGGACACTGAACCCATTAGCCAAGAGATCCAGTAAATTTGCGGAAGAGAAACAACTGTCCCGAGAGACACTGTTGTTTCAAAGGTGAAGGAGTCATTGAAGGAGTGTTGATTTGGGGTAGCATTGGATGTGCTCTAGCCACGAAAATTGGCAGACAGGGTAAAGCACATGAGATCTCCAATACCCAGAAATGGTTTGGGTAGATTCTAAACAGTTTGGGAGATATTAAAATAATTAATATTTTTAATGGAGTCCCTAAGTCTAAACTTACGGAAAATAAAATATTAATGTGTATTAATATAAAAGTGTGTTAGAATGGCCCAAAAGTCACGGATCAAGCCAGAATTACTCTTAGCCGTTGATTAGGGAATTCATATCGGCCGTTGAATTGTCAATGAGAAAAGTATAAAAGAAGGCTTGAGGGTCACTTGGAGAACACACCGAGTTGATCAAGATTTCGATTTTCTGGGGCAGGGTTTGCTGAGGAAGTTGAAAGAGACATCAGAGTTGCCGCTGAGGGGCAGTGAATACAGAAGCAGAGAGGCAGAGAGAGTACCAGGAGAATCAGCGTAGAAGTCGAGAGAGAGGGACGCAGAGCCAGCCAGAGGCCACACAGAGCCAACTAGGGCCCACACAGAGGCAGCCAGGAGGTGCGCAGTGCCTTAGACAGCCAGCGTTGGTGACGCAGAGGCTCTAGAGGCTGATGCAGTGCCTCTAGAGGTTGACGCAGAGGTTATCGGGCTGATGACGTGCCAGGAAGGGCTGATGCAATCCCTAGAGGCAGACGTTGGGGTTTTTGTGGGGCAGATTGGAGCTGGGAGTTGTCAAAGTGTTTATCGAGGCTTTCAGCCAAAATATCTGCTTCCGAGTAGAGAGGTACTACTGTCGAGATTATTCTCTGTTGGGTGAGTCGGTTTTGGCACCCAGATTGTATTCAGAAACTGCATAATAATAAAACACTCAGATAGCTACACCGGTTTTCCCGCATTGGGTTTTTCTGGGGACATTGGTCTAAAAATAATAGTGTCACTTGTGTGCTTGTTTTGTTTCCTTCAGTTGATAATCTGTAATGTGTGAGCAAGTACTTGTATTTATTGCTAGTATTTACATGGTAAATAACTTGTTAATTAATCAGAACAGGTAGGCAAAAATAAATTAGAAAAGTACATGAAGGGTTTCTGACGGGTTAGACTTAGAAATTCCAACAAGGAGTGATGCAGAGCCAGAGAAGTGACGCGGAGGCTCACGTAGTGCCTACATCAGCATTTCTAGCCTGTAGAGGGTGACGCAGTACCCGAGAGGAGCTCATGTAGTGACTGCGCCAGCTCTCTAGGCCAGCACAAAGCGTGAGAGGCTCAAATCAGTTAGTTGTCGGGGCTGGAGGAACAGTGCATATTCGATCTGAGGAGATGGTGGGATGATGTTAATGTTGGTACAAAACGGTGTCTGTAAAGACAAACCTGAGGTAGAGGGAGTCACTGCATTGACAGATTTCTAGCCAAAGAAATCTAGATCCAGGTTGCTGAACAGCAATAAAGAAGGATTGGAGAGGAGTGATTTGACATTTGGCATGAGGATTTCCGTGAAGGAAATCAAGACTCAGAGGGAGTCTAGAGGAGCTTGTTTCTTAGAGGATTTCTAACGCCAAAGAAATCCAGATCCGAGTTTTGCTGGAGTAGCAACAAGAGAGGGAGAAGAGAACCAATCCTACATTTGGTTGAGCAAAGAGGGCAGTCAATGGACCAAAGGATCAAGACAGATTGGATGGAGCATCCATTTTTTTCATCTGGAAGGCTAGGATCCTGGCAATTCTAGACAAGAATCACATCAAGGACTATGCCCTGAAGGTAGTTGTTCTGGTCGACGTTGATCCGTTGAAGAAGTAAGAGGAGGCCCACGTGAAGGCTAAATGCATGATTCAAGACGGGATCAAAGATCACGGGGTCCCACTCATTGCTGGGAAGGAAACAAGGGAGATGTGGGAGATGTTGACCACCTTGTACCAGGGGACTTTCGTTTAATGGAAAATGCTATTGGAGAATCAGTTGAGACAGTACCAGATGCAGAAGGGAGAAGAGATCGATCCCTTCCTTCTCATGTTGCAAGGGATTCAAGACCAACTGACTTCCGTGGGGTCTACACCAGATCCTAAAGTTCATGGTCAGGACTGCCCTGAATGCAGTCACTGAAGACTGGGAGACATTTGTCCAAAGTATCTTGGGCAGAGATTCTCTCCCCAGTTGGGAGGAGATGTGGGCCTCTTCGACAGGAAGAGATCAGGAGGCTGACCAAGGCAGGGAGTAGCGACAGAGGTGCCCGGGTCAAGAAGGAGGAGGAGGAGGATGCAACTCTCATATCATCAGGACAACAAGGGCAACAAAAGAGGAAGAAAAAGGATATATCCAAAGTCAAATGCTTCAAGTGTGGGGAACTGTGACATTTCGCCACTCAGTGCCCTCAGAAGAAGGGCAAGGAAGAGAAGTCTGACTCAAAGTTGCTCCAGTGAAAGTTGACAAGGAGGATGATGACGAGGATTGTGCCATGAGGGCTCATGCGCCTCTAGAGAACAGGTGGGGCGACATTGAGTTGTAGTTGGGAGGACTACACAGAGGCAAGGTCCTTGAGGTGCCCAAACTCTTGGATCACATACGACTACAGGAGCCCTTAATGACAGTAGCAGATTGACGGGAGTCAGTTGCTGCAAGGAATGATGGAGCAATAGTGGCAGAGCTAGAGTGCCAAAGTCTGAAGCAGAGCAGTGGAGGTTGCAACAATGCAAGAGGCACAAAGCAGATTGCAACAACGTAGTAGCAGCAAAGGGTCAACACAAATTAGCAATAGAGGTAGCCTCAACAACTCGAGGTATCCAGACTAAATAGTGTGTCAACTTTTGGTGGATTTTCAATTGCTTACTTCTCAACAACTGGGTTGAAATGCAGCAGTTAGCAGTGGCAATGCTATGGGCAGCATATGAGCGAGTTGCAGTACAGGTGTAGCAGTGACAATAGCAGTGTCATGGGCAGCAATACAGGATGCAGCAATGCAGTGGATGAAGGGCAGCAAGCCAAGCATCAGCAACATAGAGGACCAATGCCATGAATCAGTGCGATGCTGCTATTGGGAAGCATTGCTAGAGCACATTCCTCGCTAAGAGGGAGTGTTGATTTTAGGTAGCATCAAATGGGCTCTAGCTCCAAAATTTTGTGGAGGGGCTAGAACACATGAGATCTCCAAGACCCATAAACATTTGGAGAAATTCCACCCGGATTGTGAGTTATTAAAATAATTAATATTTTTAATAAGGTTCCTCAGTCTAAACTTAGGAAAATAAAAATATTAATAGGTATAAATAAAAATATGGGTGAGAAGCTTCTAAGAGGTGAGGATCAAGTCTGCTTTAATCTTAGTCGTTGATTAGGGACTTGATCTCAGCCATTGATTCATCAACAGGAAAACTATAAGAGGAGGCTTGAGGGTCAGTTGGAGACACACCATATTGATTAGTTAGTTCGATTTTTCTGGGGCGAGGTTTGTTGAGAAAGTTGAATTGGTGATCTAAGTTGCAGTAGAGGGGCAGGGATAGTTGGGGTGGAGGATCTTCTCTAGAAACCCGAATACTCAACAGAGAGAGGCAAAGACTCACTAGAGGAGGCAGCGCAGACCATGGACGATTGACACTGGGCTAGGAAGGCCCACACAGTGCTTGATGTAGTGCCAGCGCAGAGGATCAGTGAACCCCTGCAGAAGTCTGAAATTAGCCGGGGAGCAGCAAGATCAGCCGAGAAGGCTGACGTCAAAGCTCCAAGAGGCAGTGAGGCCAGCGCAGAGCTGACACAAAGTCTCAGAGTGCTCCACGCAGGCCCACACAGCTACTATGAAGGGGCAGCGCAGTTGTAGTTGGGGATAGTCAGTTCAGTTGTCGGGATTTTGCCAGGTGAAGTGATGTAATCTCACTTAGGTTTCTGCCAATATATTTTATCTCTGTAATTGGATTGCCGAGAGGGCATCCCTAGTTGTATTCAAAACCACTGCTTAATAATAGAAAGCCCTTAGAGCTGCTACATCGGTTTTCTCGCATTGGGTTTTTCCAAGGACGTGTTGCCCAAAAATAATGGTGTCCCTTGTGTGTTTGTCTCATATTTGTTTCAGTTTATGATCTGTATGTCAGTGTAGTCTGCAATATTGTTTTTCATCACTGTTTATAAATTAAATAATTTGTTGAATGTAATAACAAGTAGGAGATGATAAACCAATGATTGCAGTAGGATTTCTGATGTGTAGATTCAGAAATTTTCACAAAATGATCCCTTAGCCCTTTGAAAGATGACATTGAAGATTATTTCTGCATTGAAAAGGAGAAATGGGAAATTGTTGGTCCTCAATTTGATTATGCTCTCATTTACAACATCAACAAGGAGGATGAGGATGAGAATGGTCTCCCTTCTCCTTAGGCATTATTTACGATGACATTACCCATTGATACCCTTGGGAAGGAGAATTGTTATAATTGGCAACTAGGGCCAAACTCCATGTGGGTCTACTTATTCATGGCAGCTGATATTTTTCTTGGATTCCTCTCATCGAGAGGTGTAGGATTGATCTAAAGATCATCCGATTTAGACATGTATTCATAAAGATATGAATTTATTTGTGTTACGTGACAATTTGTCAAGGTCGGCCAACGACCAAATTAACCCCATCTTACCTCAATGTTGCACCATAAATAGAGGTAGCCTTCAAGTCATTTTACACTCATCTCTTGTGATCTCACTCTCCACTTGTTTGGGTTTTTGGTGGAAGGAGAGTCTAAAGGAGATGCCTTCTGTGCAGTCCTAAAGGAGGAGACTTGGACATGCCCTAGCCACAGTCAAGAAGGGCAATGAAGTGTAAGCCCTCAACGTAGTCAAGAAAATGTTGATAAGTGGTTGTCATTGATGTCAACCCAAGCAACACCAGGGGCTACCCCGATCTTGCAAGGGCATTTTGACTTGACAACTCATATTATTTTGCATCAAAGATACTTCTCTATGGATTCTACTTGTCGAGATGTTTCCGTTGATATATGGTACGCCTCCTAGTGATTCACGGTTTGAGAGTTATTTGTGTTTGAAGTGGGAAACTCCCATTAATGGACTAAAACCCCAGGGGTTGACACATCACCTTATCCACCAGTGGTTTTCAATATATGACAGGGTTTCTCACCGTGTATAAGTTGAATAACTTGAAAATCCAAAGATTGTAAACCAATCATTGACTTAATACACTCATGTGTCACCTACAACCACACCAAAAAGGGTTAGTGTACAAATTTCTTAGAGCTTAAATAAACAATTTGTAATATTCCTAATTAGCCATGGCTAATTGGAATATTCGATTTTTGCTCAATTTTGCCTTCTATAGTTATTTATAAATAAAAAGGTGAGGAAAGGGGGACATAACTCACTTTTAGAATAAAGTCACTCCCTAGTAGCACAACATTGTAACTTAAAAGGGGAGCCAAGGGGGGCCAAAGAACCACGTAGAGGAGGGGCCCACGTAGACACTTGGAGGGATTGCGCAGATGGAGAGGAGCACGTGGCAAGGGATAGGATATGTTGGAGGAGGTGGGCCTTAGGGTCTGAGAGGGGCCAACGCTATAAAGGAGAGAGGAGCCTCCTCATTTTGGCATTCGATTATGTGCATTTGAGCTGGTCACTTCGACTTAGAGCACGTTGGTTGTTTAGCCTGTCTGCAGCACTGTTTAGTGCATCGAGTGTCTCCATTCGAAGATCTCACCCTTAGCCCCAGGGGACTTCGAGTGCCTACTCGGGCAAGGTAGTTTTCAGCAGTCTTTTGCAGGAGGATTGATCTTTGGAGTGAGGAGGAACTGAGCATTTTTGATAACTGCGCAGTCTTGAGAGAGGGACACAGTTTTTTTGGTGGGAGTTCCGGATTGGGGTTTTTGTGGAGGATTTGAGCCGGGAGATTAAGCAAGGGATCAACCCTTGCATATTGGAGGATTTTGGCAGAGTTTTGGAGGATTCTATTTAGTGGCAGCGCAGAGCCTTGAAGGATTGCGTAGCTCCTCAAGGGGGTGATTTTCGGGAGTTGACTATTTCAGAAAAGATTTATGGGTTTTTCTAGGTTTATTGAACAGAGGCTGATTCCAGAGTTTCAGCGTTTTCTGAGGAGGGGAACAGCCCCAAATCCACACTTGATTCCATGCAGCAGCAGCAGCATAGCAGTTCTCCAGCAGCTTGGACGCAATTCAGAGAGAGGCCATTTCTTTACTATTCTGGGTGTATTTCTTCACTTGCCTTGTGCAAGTCAAGGTGCTATCTTTTTTATCCCCTCCTGTACTCTTTCCATTACTCTGTATAATAAAATGGCTTAGCATTTCTCTCAGCATTTCTTGAGTATCTACTTATATTCCATGTTTGCATTATTATATGTTGCACCACTGTTATTTTTATCTCTTTGAACTTCCCGGCTACTATATCATTTGTACGTATCTGATTGGAGTTTGCTTGGGCTTGAGGGATATCCCGGTAAAAGGGATATTAAGCAATTTATCAATAACTATTAAATTAAATTAATTTTATTACCAAAAAAATATAGAAAATTAAAATGTGTCCCTCTCCAAAACACTATAACACATTTTAATCACAGTCGACATGTAATTCGTTTGCTTAAGGCTTAATGTGATATATCATTTAGTTAAATAAATATTTTCTTTTAACTCCATCGACATCCTTACTTAAGGTTTGACGTACTAATTTAATAGTGTTTTATTAGGAAATTGTGTTCCAATTTTAAGGCCTCCAACATTTATTATTGGAGCCCCTTTTATGTTCTTCAACGGTCATCCTAGATGTATAAAAAGGTGGCCCTGCCTCACCTATTTTGGCATATACTTCAACGGATGATTAAGTAATAACGCTCTGAATTTTCGTCCACACCTGAGGAGCTGTAATGCAAGTATCAACAGAGGTGTAAGTTGTGTTTTTGGTCTCTTGGAGGTTCGGTCTAATTGCAGGGTGACTTACAAAAGGAGTGCAAAGAACTTCTTGATAATATTTTCTGAAATCTCACAGGATTAACAAGAAGGATAAGGTTTTGTCTTAAGCTTGATCTTAATGATTATTCGGACTGTTCAAAGTACAGGACTCATGTTCAGAATACAGGATTGTTTTGTCTTGTGGTTCGGTTAGATTGTAGATCCTTTGGAGCAAAGCTACAGCTATACTATTACAATTCAGATCTATGATTTAGGCTTGAAATCCTCCCTCAGAACATCGACAATCATTAAGGAGAGTAAGTTCAGGCCAGCGTCTGAAGACATCACTTGAAATTCTTTTAAAAAACCATCCTGTTGCAGAACACTATAGGAAAAAAATGAAGGTATGATTTTAATTAAACAAGACTCTTATTTCATTGGCACACTACAAAATTCTGTAAAGGCTAGTTTTTTGTGTTATTGGACTGTGGCTAGGGCACACATGCTGCTACAAGAGCATGTATTGTAGTCAACTTTGTATATAGTCTTGCATAGAGTCTAGGTCTATATCAAGAGTGGGGAGTCTAGGTCTCTGCTGCTACAACAAGTCAACTACAATCACAAACAAGAAGCACACTTCAAGTACACATTGTATTCATTTGATTTTTATTTATTTATTATTATGTGCTTACATGTGTGTTTGCAGCCATAAGTAAGTTAAAGGGTATTTTGTTTTTCCTTTTTAGATTGGATTTCTCTGGGCAAATTTGCATGCAGGTAGAAGAAGATTCAAGGACAGCGTCAAGCGAGCATTCAAGAGCTGAAGTATCAAATCAAAGGAAGCATTGCAGTGGGACATCCTTTAAGACATGACAGCCATCCATATATTGTGAAGATGTGTCAAGGCCAAGAGTCATCATTGTAAAGTTGTAAAAGAGTCATTTGTAAAAGTGTCATCATTGGAAGAGTCATTATTGTAAAAGAATCAATCTACCTAGAGTCGAAAAGCCATTGTTGAGAGGTATAGGAGTCCCTGTTGGGATGATGTCATGGTTGGGTTGCAGGTCATAGTGTGATTGGGTGTTCAATCAAAATCATTGTAAATCATATTGTATCGTGGATTGTTGTCCCTGGTACGGAATCCACACTCTTGTCTCATTTCAGTCATTATAGGGTGGCAAGGAAGTGCTAGGCAGGTGCATGAAGTCGCCTACAGGTTGGAGCCTGTGAACACTTCAAGGTGGTAGGTCAGTCTAGGATGTTGGGGCATCCATTCAGTTGACTACTAAAGAAACCAGGGAGTTGGGGCGTCCTTCCAGTGGAAGCTGGAGAAGAATGTTTTTCTAGAATTCTAGGAAGATGTAACTTTCATTTCAGTTGAGGCTAGAGATTAGAGAATTTATTAGAAAAGCATTCGGTGGTTTTTGACCCGAAGGGGGTTTTCCACCTAAATTCTTGTGCCTACTGTGTTCGACTATTTACTGTTTTTACTGCATAAACATTAACAATAATTGAAGATGAGCTAATGTTCTTAAAGATTTAAAAAGTGCTAAGGAATATTGATTCATCCCCCCCTCTCAGTTTTTCCAACAATTGGTATCAAACCTTGGTTCCTTCAATAGCAGTCGAACAACTGGAAGGAGATCATGGAGTATACTAAGAATAGAGTTCCTTTGTTCAATGGAAATAACTATGCACTTTGGAGTGGAAGAATGCAGGTTCATTTGCTGGTGCAAGGATACGAAGTATGGGAAATCGTATACAAAGGCTTCACACTGACCCAGGATGAACAAGATAAGAAAAATATGGTATATGATGCAAAGGCTAAAGATCTTATTATCAGTGGGCTTATCGAATCTGTTTATCTTAAGGTATTGAGTTGCAAAACTGCTAAAGAGGTATGAGGCAATCTTGAAAATATATATGCAGGTGACTCAAAGGTGAAAGAAGCAAAGCTACAAATTTTCAGGGCAAAATTTGAGCAACTCAAAATGAGGGAAGATGAAGATAGTACTGCATACTCTTAGCATGTTGATGAAACAATAAATACATTGGAAGGTTTGGGAGAACCTGTTGAAACTAAAATTGTTGTCCGAAAGATCCTCAGAATCTTGCCAGCAAGATTTAACCCTAAGGTATCTATCTTGGAAGATAGATCAAATCTGACCAATCTCAGCATAGATGAATTGCATGGAATTATTACGGCATATGAAATGAGGATTGAAGAAGAGGATGACACATCTCACTCAGAAACAGCGTTTGCCACATCCAAGAAGAATAGTAAGGACAAGCAGACTTCGAAAGCAAAAATTTGCAATTGTAAGGATGAGGAAAAGGAAGAAGATGAAGAAGAATTCTCAGATAAAGAGTTTGTGTATTTCACGCAGAAAATGAGAACAAGTACGGGAAAATTCAAAGGTAAACTTCCATTAATATGTTTTGATTGTGGTGAGGTTGGGCATTTTGCAGCCAAATGTCCTCACAAAAATGAGGTTGTTACGAAAGGAAAGAAAAGTCCTAGGAAGTTCAACAAGAAAGGCAAGAAAAAATGGTTTAAGAAAAGTTTCTTCTCCAAAGAAAATAGCTCCTCATCCGAAGAAGACAGTGATAACGAAGAAGAATTCAACGTAAGAGTATTGTTTATGTCCAAGCACGATAAGCTAGAGGCACCTAACGAAGAAGGAGACGAAGAAGAAGAAATGACTGAGGTGGAATTTCAAAACGAAGTGATCAGGCTTATCAAAGAGCTCAAGGCCGAGAAGAAGCACGTCAACACTCTTGAAGACGAATTAAAGACCGAAAAGGAACAGGTCCTAAATCTTAAAATCAAGGTCGAAGAATACAAACGAATTGAAGAATCGCTCAAGAAAGTATTAAAGAAAAGCAACAAGGAAACAAAAGCATTGGAAGCTAAAATTGTTTCTTTATGGAAGGAAGTAAAAAATGGAAAAACTATTCAAAACTACGCCAACAACTCAAAGACTTTAGACGAACTCATTAGCAACCAGCGATCATGCAGCGAAAAGACTGGTCTTGGTTGCAAAGAAAAATTTGAAAAAGAGTCAAGTCCTTCTATGACAACTAAAGAAGATGGATATGCAAAATATACCAAGCAGGTAGATCTCCCAACTAGATCGAGAGATCAAGACTCACAGGAAGAACCTTGGAAGACAATTCCTCGAAGAAGATTTCCTCCCAAGTATCAACCTATCTTTTATGGTCATTGTTATTCATGTGGAAGGTTTGGACATAGAGTTGCAGAATGTCGCATGTATGTTTGGAATGAATATAATTTCAAGAGATCTCTCATAAATGGATATTCCAGAACTAAGCAGAATATCAACAAATTTGATCATTTGAGAGATGATGTAGAATGTTACAAATGTAACAATTTTGGACACTTGGCCAAAGATTGCAGACTTGGAAGTTCTTCAAAGGAATTCTCGCAAAATCAGAATGAATAAGTATGGAAAAGGAAGACTGAAAGGTGTGCTCTAGCTCTCAAGGCTCAAAGCAACAAAAACGTATGATATGTTGACAGTGGTTGCTCAATGCATATGACTAGAGATAGAAACAATGTCTTTTGGAAATGATGATTCTTCAAATGTCATAGGAGCAGGTTTGATCACTCTTGGAAGCAAGGATGCGTTGCTGGTTGAAAATATGAATCACAATCTACTCAGTGTTGAATATATGTGCGATCAAGGACGCACGATATTATTCAACTCGAAGAAATGTGAAATCAGGAAAGGCAAGTTTGTTAAAATTGTCGCTACAACAAGCAGAGCTCCAAACAACTTATATATTTTGGATGAGACACCTAAAGGGTGTTTCTTGGCAAAAGAAGACGAGAGCTGGTTATAGCACAAATGAATGGGACATATAAATTTCGACAATTGGTCAAGATCAGCAAAAAGGAAGCAATTAGAGAAATGCCGAAAATCTCAAAACCTACCAATACGATATGTGAATCTTGTCGACACAGAAAATAGACAAAAGTCGATTTCAAGACAAAGGAACATTTTGCATCACATCCATTGGAATTAATACATACTGATCTATGTGGTCCTATGAGAACAAAAGGTTTAGACGGTGAATTATACTTTATGTTAATGATAGACGATTACACCAGAATGACAGCCGTCAATTTCCTGAAGAAAAAGTTTGAGGCATTTGAATGTTTCAAAATCTACAAGGAATGGGTCGAAAATGAAATAGATTTGAAAATCAAATGTCTAAGATCAGATAATGGCAGAGAATTCATGTCCAAAGCATTTCAACAATATTGTGACGAACATGGAATAAAAAGGCAATTCTCAATAGCCAGAACACCACAACAGAATGGAGTCGTTGAAAGAAATAACAGAACCGTACAGGAAATGGCTAGAACCATGTTAAAAGACTCAAACTTAGACGATAAATTCTGGGTTCAAGCAATTGATAATGTCGTATTCATCATAAATAGAGCCCTGCTCAGGAACAATTGTAACATGACTCCGTACGAACTATGGAAAGGAAGACTAGCTAACGTCAAATACTTCAAAATATTTGGAACTAAATGCTACATCAAAAGAGAAGACCAAAAATTGGGCAAGTTTGATTCCCATGTTGACGAAGGTATTTTTCGTTGGTTATTCGCACAAAAGAAAGGCTTATAGATGCTACAATCTAAGGCAAAAACAAATAGTTGAAAGTATAATTGTTACTTTTGACGAAGACTATGTTCTGAAGGATAACAATGAGATCGTCTCTTCAAGAAAACCTGAGGGGCTTGAGGTAGAATCTGTGAAGGATAAAGAAGAAGCTCCAAAACAAGACCAATCAAATAAGGAAACACCAGTCAACCAAGAAGAAATAAGAAATGATCAGCAGGATGTACAAGCAGTTTCTCCAAAAGGTTCAAAAAAATGGTATCAAAAGAATCATCCGTCAAATTAGATCATCGACAACATAAATGAAGGAATTGGAACCAGAAGAAGTCGACAACTTCATTCATCACGACAAGCCCATCTTGCCCTTTTAGCAACTTTTGAGCCTAGCAATTTTGAGGAAGCTTGTCAAAATGAACACTGGGTAGCAGCTATGAATGAAGAACTGGATCAAATTGAGAAGAACGCCACTTGGGAATTGGTTCCACGACCAAAGGATAGAAATGTTATTGGAGCTAAATGGGTCTTCAGAAACAAATTGAATGACGACGGAGAGGTTACCAGGAATAAAGCAAGATTAGTCTGCAAAGGATATGCACAAGTTGAGGGAATTGATTTTGAAGAAATATTTGCTCTTGTTGCCAGAATTGAAGCTATCAGGATGTTTCTCGCTTATGCATGCTCGAGAAAAATCAAGGTCTACCAAATGGATGTTAAGTTAGCCTTTCTAAATGGTGAATTGGAAGAAGAAGTTTACATTGAACAACCCAAAGGTTTTCCACTCACTGACAAAGAAAACTATGTTTGCAAATAAAAAAAGGCACTATATGGTCTCAAGAAAGCTCCTAGGGCTTGGTATGATCATCTTGATAGGTATCTACATCAACAAGGATTCAAGAAGGGAAGCGCTGACAACAATCTCTATGTGAAAGTGGATCAAGATAACCTAACGATTATCGAGGTATATGTGGATGATATAATCTTTGGAAGCAATGATGACAGATTTAGTAAAGACTTTGCAACAACAATGCAAAATGAGTTTGAAATGTCTATGCTTGGCGAGTTAACATACTTTTTGGGGCTTCAGATTTCTCAGTAGGATAAAGGAATATTCATATATCAAAACAAGTACATCAAGGAAATGCTCAAAAAATTCCAGATGGAAGATTGCAAGCCAGTCCTTACCCCCATGATAACAAGTTGCAAGTTAAGCTTAGAAGATTCGTCAAAGGATGTGGACCAAATATTGTACGGATCCATGATTGGTAGTCTCCTATATGTGACAGCCTCCCAGCCTGATGTGATGCAGGCAGTTGGACAAGTAGCACCAAAACAATATCATATTATTGTCGTCAAAAGAATTCTTCTATATCGTAAGGGCACGGCGGAATATGGTCTATGGTATCCCAAAGGAAATGATCTGGTTATCCAAGCTTATACAGATGCAAATTAGGCAGGAAGTGTTGATGACCGTAAGAGTGCCAGTGGAGTAGCATTCTCTCTAGGTGGTTGTCTTGTTTCATGGTTAAGTAAAAAGCATTCTTCAATCTCGTTATCCACAGCAAAAGCAGCTTGTTGTACACAAGTTCTCTAGATGAAGCAAATTTTGCAAGATCTTCAAGTCAAGTTTGATGAGCCTATTCCCATCTTTTGCGATAACACCAACGCCATCAATGTCTCCAAGAATCCTTTGATGCATTCCAAAACGAAGCACATTTCGATTAATTATCATTTCGTTAGAGAGCAAGTTGCCGAAAGGAATATCAAGCTTGAATATGTTGGCACAAAGGAACAAATTGCTAACACCTTTACCAAACCATTACCTCATCAAGCATTTGAGTATCTTCACCAAAATATTGGGATTCTCCCAAGTTCTCATTAGAATCTTTCTCTTATCTAACTAAGTAGAAAGGGGGAGTGGAGGTGTGTACAAGTCCGCAGGATGACAGTTTGTCAAGGGGAGTTACCTTTTTCCATTGATGACAAAGGGGGAGAGAAGGCAGTAGGAAGAGGCATCATGATCGCAGGGGGAGTACTTGTGTTGCCATCAATGCAAAAGGGGGAGATTGTTGATCAATGGTTGTCATTGATGTCAACCCAAGCAACACCTGGGGCTACCCCGATCTTGCAAGGGCATTTTGACTTGACAACTCATATTATTTTGTGTCAAAGATCTTCTCGATGGATTCTACTCGTCGAGATGTTTTTGTTGATATATGGTATGCCTACCAGTTCTTCACGATTTGAGAGTTATTTGTGTTTGTAGTCGGAAACCCCCATTAGTGGGCTAAAACCCCAAGGGTTGAGAGATCACCTTATCCACCAATGGTTTTCAATATATGATAGGATTTATCACTGTAATCTCACCTCATATAAGTTGAATAACTTGAAAATCCAAAGATAGTAAACCAACCATTGACTTAATAAACTCATGTGTCACCTACAACCACACCAAAGAGGGTTAGTGTACAAATTCTTTAGAGCTTAAATAAACAATCTATCAATACTATTAAATTAAATTAATTTTACTATAAAAAAATATAGAAAATTAAAATGTGTCCCTCTCCAAAACACTATAACACATTCTAATCACAGTCAACATGTTCGTTTGCGTAAGGCTTAATGTGATATATCATTTAGTTAAATAAATATTTTTTTTTAACTCCATTGACATCCTTACTTAAGGTTTGACGCATTAAATTAATAGTGTTTTATAAGGAAATTGTGTTCGAATTTTTAAGGCCTCCAAAGTTTATTATTGGATCCCCTTCTATGTTCTTCAATGGTCATCCCAGATGTACAAAAAGGCGACCCTGCCTCACCTATTTTGGCATGTAATTCAGCGGATGATTAAGTAATAACGCTTTGAACTTTCGTCCACACCTGAGGAGCTGTAATGCAAGTATCAGCAGAGGTGTAAGGTGTGTTTTTGGTCTCTTGGAGGTTCGGTCTAATTGCAGGGTGCCTTGCAAAAGGAGAGTGAAGAACTTCTTGATAATATTTTCTGAAATCTCACAGGATTAACAAGAAGGATAAGGTTCTGTCTTAAGCTTGATCTTAATGATTATTGGGACTGTTCAGAGTACATGACTCGTGACCAGAATACAGGACTGTTTTGTCTTGTAGTTTGGTTAGATTGCAGATTCATTTGAGCAAAGCTACATCTATACAATTACAATTCAGATCAGTGATTTAGGCTTGAAATTTTCCCTCGGAACATCGACAATCATTAAGGAGAGTAAGTTCAGGCCAGCATCTGAAGACGTCACTTGAAATTCTTTTAAAAACCATCCTGTTGCAGAACACTGTGTAGAAAAAAAAATGAAGGTCTGATTTTAATTAAACAAGACTCTTATTTCGTTGAGACACTGTAAAATTTTGTCAAGGCTAGTTTTTTTGTGTTATTGGATTGTGGCTAGGGCACACATGCTGCTACAGGAGCATGTATTGTAGTCAACTTTGTATATAGTCTTGCATAAAGTCTAGGTCTATATCAAGAGTGCGGAGTCTAGGTCTTTGCTGCTGCAACAAGTCAACTACAACCACAAACAACAAGAACACTTCAGATACGCATTGTATTCATTTGATTTTTATTTAATTATTATTATGTGCTTGCATGTGTGTTTGCAGGCAGAAGTAAGTTAAAGGGTATTTTGTTTTTCCTTTTGAGATTGGGCTTCGCTGGGCAAATTTGCATGCAGGTAGAAGATTCAAGGACAGCATCAAGTGAGCATTCAAGAGCTGAAGTATCAAATCAAAGGAAGCACTGCAGTGGGACATCCTTTAAAGACATGACAGCCATCCGTATATTGTGAAGAAGTGTCAAGGCCAAGAGAGTCATCATTCTAAAGTTGTAAAAAAATCATTTGTAGAAGTGTCATCATTGGAAGAGTCATTATTGTTAAAGAATCAATCTGCCTAGAGTCGAAAAGGCATTGTTGGGAGGTATAGGAGTCTCTATTGGGATGATGTCATGGTTGGGTTGCAGGTCATAGTGTGACTAGATGTTCGGTCAAAATCATTGTAAATCATATTGTATCGTGGATCGTTGTCCCTAGTACAGGAATCCACACTATTGTCTCATTTCAGTCATTATAGGGTGGCAGAAAGGTGCTAGGCAGGTGCATGAAGTCGCCCACAGGTTGGAGACTGTGAACACTTCAGGGTGGTAGGTCGGTCTAGGATGTTGGGGCATCCATTCAGTTGACTACTGAAGAAACTAGGGCATTGGGGCGTCCTTTCAGTGAGAGCTGGAGAAGATTGCTTTTCTAGAATTCTAGGAAGTTGTAACTTTCATTTCAGTTGGGGCTGGAGATTAAAGAATTTATTAGAAAAGAGTTCGGTGGTTTTTAACTTGGAGGGAGTTTTCCACCTAAATTCTTGTGCCTACTGTGTTCCACTGTTTACTGTTTTTACTGCATAAACATTAATAATAATTGAAGATTAACTAATTCTCTGAAAGATTTAAAAAGTGCTAATTGCTAAGGAATATTGTTTCACCGCCCCAACCCCCGCCCTCCCCACCCTCTCAATATTTCCAACCGAAAAGGCGCTCTAGTCTAAGGGAGCTTCAATGCAAGTCTAAGGAGTCCTAGAGGGAGCCCTAACCGCAGTAAAAGAAGCCTTCACACAGCTGAAAGAAAAGCCCTCATACGTTGTCCCAAATTCCCTAGTCGCAGGTCATGAAGGGACCCTAATTTGCTGTCACAAAAGACCCTCAATCACAGTAAAAGAGAGCCTTGATCTGGTGTTTATGCAGCTCCTAATCCGCAATCTTTAAAGGTACTTATACGCTGTCATAATGGAGACTCTAGGAGAAGAGTTCTATACGCTAGAAGAGCAGTGAGGAGATCTAGCCGTAGGCAAAAAGGGAGATGTATTACGCTGTCATAAGGAAGCCTTACAAACAGTTAGGAAGAAGTTTAAACGCAGGGCCAAAGGGAGATGCCCTAACTGTCGTTCTCAACATGATCAAGGCACAGTCATAAGCTCTTAATGCTGTCAAGAAGAGGTGACCTTAATCCGCAGTTAAGGGTGATTCAAATAATCCTTTATTCGATGTACTAATGTGTCTTAAACACGTTGTCATTAAAGGCCTCAATCGGCAGTTAAGGGTGATTGTTCTAAGAAGCCCTTACATGTTGTTTCACATCTAGAGGATGATCCGTAGCTTCAGGATGATGGTCATAGGCAGTACTAACAGCTGGTTGCTGTCCATTGGGATAATGCCACATTGTTGTACGTGATAGCATGCCCATTTCTGTATTGTTTGCGTATGATATGCTGGGCAGAAGTATCCAATAGGAAGGAGTTATGGGGTTGCTGCATAAAGACTGATTGGGTCACTATGTGAAGGGACAAGGTTCAATCACCTGCTGGGCTAGGCCGCAGGCCATAGCCAACAGTTGGAGGCCTCTTTAAGTGTTGCGTTCAGACCCTATAATACCCTGTATCATTGGATCAAATGTGTGTAGGAAAGCTGCAGCCAATAGGTGGACTGTGGGGTTTGTTTAAAGCGTTGTAGCTCACAGCGTTTGTGCTCTATATAGTGTCCAGGTCTGCTATGAAATGCATCAGTCCTTACTGCATATGAAAGGTGACAGATCAGCAGCCTTGACATGATCAGTGAAGCAGCAAAGGAGGAAGAGCTTTATAGAAGGAAAGATTCAGTATTCTGGGTATTTGATTGAGCTGCTCTAGGCTTATCATCTGCTGCTTTGTGTCATTTTCATGGTGAAGATCTCTGATGTCTGATCTCCTATCTTGGCAAGTCAAAGCATTGACTTCAAATGTATATGCATTATCCCTCTCTCTCTCTGCTAAACTATTGAAGAATATAAGAAGATTTGATCAAGGGTTTCCCCACATTGGGGTTTGTCCCTGGCTGGCACCACATCTTGTGTCCTCGTCTTGGCTTGTCTTTTGTTGTTTATGTTTATGTTCTATCTGCACTTTACTATCATGCTGATGCGATTGCTAATCTGAATATTTTCATTGGGCTAAAATGAAAAATTGAAGTAAATTGCTCTAAGCATAGAAAATACCAAAAATTAACATGGTATCAGAGGTGAGGTGAAGACAAAGCCCAAACAAGAGTGAAAGAGCAATCACCAAAGACAGTTGGAAAGGACAAAAGGCTCAATGGGTTCCTCATCCCACATCCCAAGAGCAAGAAGTGTTGGATTACGTGAAGAGTAAAATCCTTGAGCCTCCATCAATTGCACCGGCTTCTCGAAAGGTGAAGTCGAAGCGAAGAAGATTATCAAAGATCCCATCAAGTTGTAGGTCACTTCAATGAAATGTTCGAATCTAAGGGTGGAAGGAACAAAAGTTCCTTGCTTGAAATAAGTTTGGCCATTATGTGAGGGAGTATCCAAAGAAGGAGGACACATCACATGATGATGATCACAATCATTCCAAGGGCATCTTCAATGATCGAAGGAATGACAGGTTCAATGGCAAAGGAAAAGGAAGCAAATAACTCTAGGTATGACGAATCAAATGTTGTTTCTGATAAACAAAAGGAGTATTATCTTATATTGGCCCTCTCCACTACCTCCACTCCGGACTCGTTGGGAAATTGGCTTATTGATAGTGGTGCCTCAAGGCACTTTACCGGATACAAGGAAGCACTCTCTAATCTGATAGAGAAGGAAACAATCTTGGAGATTATCCTTGGAGATGATGCCACCTATCATGTATAGGGTATAGGTAATGTTAGTCTTCAATTGAATCAGAGTAACTCGATTCATTTACAAAAGGTTCTTTGTGTACCTGATCTCAAGAAGAACCTGGTGTCCATTTCGGCAATGGAAGTGAAAGGTTTCAAGGTGGCATTCATCAATGGAAAGGTACGTGTGTGAAGAAGGAATTTTCAAGATGCTTTTATTCTTGGGTTCAGGGTTAGCAATTTGTATCAAGCTGCAGGAAGTCCAATGGGGACCATGTTGTGTGACACATCTCTTCTATGGCACCAGAGGTCTACCAATCTTCATTGTGGGGCCCTACCCAATGTGAAACAGATGTTGACAAGGATGCCTGAATTATAAGAAGAGCATGAAGGTACATGTCCGAGCTGTACTGAAGGAAATCTTACACGAGGACCATTCCCCTCGTGTAATAGCAAGACCACAGATCTGGAACAGCCCGAGGGGTTTGAGATTCATGATCGGGAATCTCATGTATGCAGGTTGAAGAAAGCTCTTTTTGATTTAGAGCAAACACCTCGGGCTTGGTATGAGAGGATTGATAGCTAGCTGATGAAGCTGAGATTCACTAGGAGTGAAGCCGATCCAAACCCTTGCTTTAAGGTTGTGGATGATAGACCTCTCATACTAGTACCTTATGAGGATGACCTCTTTCTAATAGGTGCAGACCCTCTCATTTGCAAAAGTAAGAGGGAGTTGGATTCCAGATTTGGAATGGTGAACTGCAAGCCCATGTCTACCTCGATGGAGCCTAACTTTAAGAAGTAACGTTGTTGGACCTAATTTGGGAAATACCTCCGAGTTTTGTCAACTCATAGTAGCATTGATGAACTCTCGTTCAGATAGATGTTTTGTAGTTAGCATGTTGAGCCAACATATGGCTTAGCCCAGTGTTACTTGGGAGCGGGAGCGAAAGCGGGAGCAAAAACGGGTGCGGGAGAGACATTTTTAGAAGCTCCTGGTTTGGGAGTGAATCCCAGAGCGTTTTTTATATAATATATATATTTTTTATATTTTAATATTTTGATACATATATGTCAATAAAAACATGTAGAATGATGAATTAGATATTAAAAAAACATAAAAAAAGACATAGATTGAACAACAATTGTCTAGAAGTTATAATCTTCATCAACCATGTCCACACATTAGTAACATAGTAACATACAACATATTGAGTCATGATTCATCAATCTTAAAGTTTCAAGCTTTCAAAATTCAATATATAACATTTATCATCATTGATCACCAAAGTTGTACTTGTAAGCTAAGTGTAACCATTACAACAAATAATATCTAACATGAAATGAAATGTTATAAAATAAATGAAACAACTTTAAACAGTAATGTTGTTGGACCTAATTTGGGAAATACCTCCAAGTTTTGTCAACTCATAGTAGCATTGATGAACTCCCGTCCAGATAGATGTTTTGTAGTTAGCATGTTGAGCCAACATATGGCTTAGCCCAGTGTTACTTGGGAGCGGGAGCGAAAGCAGGAAGAGGGAGCAAAAACGGGTGCGGGAGCGACATTTTTAGAAGCTCCTGGTTTGGGAGCGAATCCCAAAGCGTTTTTTATATAATATATATATTTTTTATATTTTAATATTTTGATACATATATGTCAACAAAAACATGTAGAATGATGAATTAGATATTAAAAAAACATAAAAAAAGACATAGATTGAACAACAATCGTCTAGAAGTTATAATCTTCATCAACCATGTCCACACATTAGTAACATAGTAACATACAACATATTGAGTCATGATTCATCAATCTTAAAGTTTCAAGATTTCAAAATTCAATATATAACATTTATCATCATTGATCACCAAAGTTGTACTTATAAGCTAAGTGTAACCATTACAACAAATAATATCTAACATGAAATGAAATGCTATAAAATAAATGAAACAACTTTAAACTTGCATGAAGCATCATATTCATAATTCATTACTAATGAGTTATAATTGCCAACTTCAAACTTAAATTGTCATATATTGTTTTAAAAAAATATCATAATAAATATGAAAGAGTCAATAGTTATAAAAACTACTAGAAACTAGAAAAGACAAGTAAATCTATTATCTATTGCTTATGCTTGGGCCTCCTGCCACCACGAGAAATGTCTAATTTTTTAGTCTTGTTGGAAACTCAGGATCTTTACCATTAATATCACCCTCTAAGCATTAATATCCAAAGGTATCTTTGTCATTACCCCTATATCTGTATAGGGATCTTTGTCATTAATATCACGCTCTAAGCATTAACATAAGATAGAAAAAGCATAGCATGTCAAGTCAAGATTTTGTTTGAGTGATGCATACATTTTTTGAAGGGTCATGATAGAGGAGTTCGACAACCAATGTCACTAACATCAAGGTACATAGAGGGATTGGTTCTCTTGATTAAATACGAGTTCCATACCCTAATACATGACAAAATTCAATGGAAACAATGCAATCCTGAAAAACTGATAAGTCTGCTGGATTTTGAATGAAATCTAAAATTCTACTTTTTGCATATGAAATCCAACGAGGTTGGAACCACTCTCAAACATCCTGAGTCATTTCATGGTAATGTTAAAAATTTAAGTAAAAGGATGAATCTTCATTTTCATCCTTTTACTTTAAAAATTTAACATTACCATGAATCGCATATCAATACTAGGGCCATAGACTTGATCATTAAGCTGCCCCACTAAAAACTTATTTGTTTCTTTGAAAAAAAATTGCATTTGGAACATCCTTGCAATTTCTTTTCCAAAAAAGGCAAGTCACTCTCGCCCGGAGCGTGGATTGGGAGTGGGATCGAGGGGGGGAGAGGCTCTCCCCCGCAACACTGGCTTAGCCTCATTGGATTGGTGCCAAGAATATTTTGAGATATCTTCGTGGGCACTATCACTCATGGACTGTGAAACACTGCTGGAGTTGTAAGGGTGCGCGATTATTTTAATCACTGATTGGGCAAGCAGTGTAGAGGATCGCAAGAGCATTTCTGGGTGCTGGTTCTCTTTGGGTTTTGCTTCGATATCCTCGATGAGCAAGAAGCAGAAGACGGTTGTTTTGAGCACCATTAAGGCCAAATACATAGCTAAGAGTATGGCCTCCTGTGAAGTTGTCTAGTTGTGGAAGCTCTTCTCTGAGCTGTTTGGACACATGCTGGATACCATCGTGATCTTTTGTGACAACCAGAGGGGGATTCGATTGTTGAGGAATCTCGTGTTCTATGATCGCTCCAAGCATATATACATCAAGTACCACTTTATCTGGAATATGGTATAGCATGGAGAAAGTAGGCTCCATCACTCTGGGACTAATGTGTAGGTCGTTGATGTACAGATGAAGCCCCTGGGAAAGGTTAAATTCTTGACTTTCCGAGAACGACAAGGAGTCGTGGAGAGACCCACTCCTAAGAGTCCTGTATGATATGGACAATGAGCTCTGGGAGCTCCGAGAGGCTTGGGAGTACTTTTTGGAGCAATGAGCAACCATAGGGTGAGTGGTTCAGCCTTCCCTTAGGATACCCCATGGCGACATCTAGGCAATATGAGTGGTTCATCCTTCTCCTGCTAAGACATCCTACCCATGCAGTCTGGGACTCATGGAAAGTACCTCTCGTCTAGCCAATGTGTAGGGAAATGAGGATAGGGACCATAGTAGTACCGATGGACGCATCGTGTAACTACCGTACTCCCTATGCTAGGATGATATTGATTTGGGATCAATTGGAACTAACTTCGAGTCAGTAAGAGTGGTATGATACACTCTTTATTTGGAACTGATTTCGGATCAATAAGAGTGGTATGATACACTCTCTATTTGGAACTGAATTCAGATCAGTAAGAGTGGTATGAAACACTCTCTTTATATGGGACTAACTTCGGGTCAGTAGAGAATGGTATGATACATTCTCGATCACTTCTTCTTCTTCATAGTTCAGCAAAGCAATGCAGGGCACTGATGGCAGAGATAGTATGGACTGGCAAATGGATTAGCAAATGAAATTCTCCCTAGTTGAGGAGGAGTGTTAAAATTGGCAACTAGGGCCAAACTCCATGTGGGTTTACTTATTTATGGCAGCTGATATTTTTCTTGGATTCCTCTCGTCGAGAGGTGTAGGATTGATCTGAAGATCATCCGATTCCGACATGTATTCATAAAGATATGAATTTATTTGTGTTATGTGACAATTCGTCAAGGTCGGCCACAACCAAATCAATCCCATCTTACCTCCCGTTGCACCATAAATAGAGGTGGCCTTCAAGTCATTTTACACTCATCTCTTGTGATCTCACTCCCACTTGTTTGGGTTTTTGGTGGAAGAAGAGGCGTAAGGGAGATGCCTTCTACGCAGTTCTAAAGGAGTCTTGGGCGTGCCCTAGCTGCAGTCAAGAAGGGCAGTGAAGTGTAAGCCCTCAACGCAATCAAGAAAAGGCTCTCTAGTCTAAGGGAGCTTCAACGCAAATCTAAGGAGTCCTAGAGGGAGCCCTAGCCGCAGTAAAAGAGGCCTTCACACAACGGAAAGAAAATCCCTCATACATTGTCCCAAATGCCCTAGCCGCAGGTCATGAATGGACCCTAATTTGCTGTCACAAGAGACCCTCAATCACAGCAAAAGAGAGCCTTGATCTGGTGTCTATGCAGCTCCTAATCCGCAATCCTTAGAGGTCCTTATACATTGTCATAATGGAGGCTCTAGGAGAAGAGTTCTATACGTTAGAAGAGCAGTGAGGAGACCTGGCCGCAGGAAAAAAGGGAGATGTATTACATTGTTATAAGGAAGCCCTACAAACAGTTAGGAAGAAGTCTAAACACAGGGCTAAAGGGAGATGCCCTAGCTATTGTTCTCAAGAAAATCATAGCACAGTGATAAGTTCTTAACATTGTCAAGAAGAGGTGACCTTAATGCGCAGTGAAGGGTGATTCAAAGAAGCCTTTATTCATTGTACTAAGGTGTCTTAAACACGCTGTCATTAAAGGCCTCAATCTGCAGTTAAGGGTGACTGTTCTAAGAAGCCCTTACACGTTTCACAGCTAGAGGATGATCCACAGCTTCAGGAGGATGGTCACAAGTAGTACTAACAGCTAGTATTGTCCAGAAGGAAGTCTTGCATAGTCACCTAGCCATTGGGATAATGCCACATTGTTGTAGGTGACAACATGGCCATATCCGTACTGTTTGGGTATGATATGTTGGGCAGAAGTATCCAATAGGAAGGAGCTATGGGGCTGCTACATAAAGACTGATTGGGTCACTGTGTGAAGGGACAAGGTTTAGTCAACTGGGCTAGCCCACAGGCCATAGCCCACAGTTGGAGGCCTCTTTAAGTGTTGCGTTCAGACCTTATAAGACCGTATATCATTGTAGCAAATGTGTGTGGGAAAGCTGCAGTCAATAGGTGGACTGTGGGGTTTGTTTAAAGTGTTGTAGCTCACAACGTTTGTGCTCTATCTAGTGTCCAGGTATGCTATGAAATGCATCAGTCCTTACTGCATCTGAAAGGTTCCAGATCAGCAGGCTTGACATGATCAGTGAAGCAGCGTAAGAGGAAGAGCTTTATAGAAGGAAAGATTCAGCATTCTAGGTATTTGATTGAGCTGCTCTAGGCCTATCATCTGCTGATTTGTGTCACCTTCATGGTGAAGATCTCTGATGTTTGATCTCCTATCTTGGAAAGTCAAAGTCTTGACTTCAAATGTATATGTACTATCCCTCTCCCTCTGCTGAACTATTGAAGAATATAAGAAGATTTGATCAAGGGTTTCCCCACATTAGGGTTTGTCCCTGGCTAGTACCACATCTTGTGTCCTCTTGTCGTGGCCTGTCTTTTGTTGTTTATGTTTATGTTCTCTTTGCACTTTACTATCATGCTGATGTGATTGCTAATCTGAATATTGTCATTGGGCTAAACTGAAAAATTGAAGTAAATTACTCTAAGCATAGAACATACCAAAAATTAACAAGAATCTACATTTTCCTTTGTATAAAGAGGGGCAGTTGGAAGTGATCAATTGTCCTTTTAGGAGAAGCCAAATCTTTGATACTAAGGAAATTGATAAGGCTCCCACCTCTCCTGAGTATGATTCAACATGTGGCTAATGGCGTGTCATGAATGGGAAATGTAGTCATTTTATAATGTTGAAAAGGTCGAAGTAAACTATAAAGTGCATTTGAATTTTTCCCGTTCACCTTCAACATCAGAAACCTGCTCTGTCACCATTTCCTGATACAGCTGTTTAAGTGAAATTGCGCTATTATCATTGCCCAGTCTAGTACCCTTCGACTTGTACACGTAGCCTCTTTCAAGAATTGAGTTTCACCTACTAGGTATCAGGATCAAATGGCCCCTGTTGTCAGCAAGAAAGGTGGGGATCTAGTGATCACTGAGCCCAACACCCTTGACCTAATAAATTATTCACCTGCTATTAGGGTAGCTTTTGAAAACGCGTGATGTATCCCTTTTTGCCAGAAGGTCCAAAAGATAGGTCAAAATACGAGGCTCGCTAGTATGTTTGCTTTGAATTTTCATGATGACAAAGTTAAGCTAGGAAACCTGGAGATTTTAGTGACTGAAAAGTTCATTGCTGATGCCACTAATTTCCCTACAGCAGGGAAAAAATGGTTTAAAGGGGATGAACTAGACATCCTAGCTTTCAAACAGTTTGTTAAGCCAAAATTCTCGAATCAGTTTTCTACAACTTTTCCCACTATATACCTTCAGGAGCAGTATATTGAACTTTTGAAAGTCATCCAAAGGTACTTCACCTGTGAAGACAGATTTAGTAGGTTGTATTAGTATCATTTGAGGATGTTGTGGAATTTTACAGAGAGAAAACCCATGAATCTACCCTATTTCTTACTCAAAATCTTAGAGAGAATGGCAGCCAAAGTTCAGATTCAGAAGGACAATCATGCTTCCAGTTTATTTCATTTTTCTCTTATCAAAATTGTAGTCAAATTTGCAGTTGAAAAGAAGAAAATGCATTCATTGGTCAGATTTCCTTTTCAGTATTGATTTGTTGTCTCAAGTTGGGTCCTCATCAAGTGAAAATGGATGAGGAAGAACATAAACTGTAAGGAACACCAAAGAAGGAAGTCATCCACCCAGTCAAGGAGACAAATTCAGTGAAGAAGGAGGACAATAATCCAAGCAAGGAACTCATAAGCAAGCCTTGTAAGAAGGCTAAGAAGCAAGGCGTAAAGGGTAAGAAGACAACCAAAGAAGCAAAAGTGTAGGTGGCATCAACGCAGTCTGTTGACCTCTACTGGTCAACTACCCATGCAGTACACCCCCTATTTTTTACAAAAAAAAAGGGCAGCACCTGATCAGCGTGTCCGTGCCATCCTGAAGTCATCAGCAGCTTGATCAATCTAATTGTAAACCCAGTCTGCATATATGTAATGTAAATAATCTTAGCAGGACAGAGTCATGTATGTAATTTGCCTAGGTGGACCTAACTTTCTAATGATGATCTATGTCCCGGAAGGTTTTTCGTCTCACCTATCCACAGATCGGCAGAGTTTTCCTTCAAACCTGACCCCAAAGCCGGGATGCATTTTGTTATTAGAACTTTAGGAGAATCCTAGTGTGTTAACCTGCTAGATTATAGTTGTGTCGCAGAACTGGGTGATTTGTGAGGGTCTGTGTTAAAGGGGTATTTCTCCCTTAAAATGTAAATCGTAAAAGTCATGTAATGTGTCCTGAGGGTCGAAAGATGTTTTAAAATCCCCTCATGAGTCCTAAGTCCTAGGTCCTAGGTGATGTTTCCGAAGGTTTAGTTCGATGATCCATTTAAAAAAAAAAAAAAAAAAAAAAAAAAAAAATTAAAAAAATTAAAATATATATATAATTATAAATATAAAAAAAATAAAAATAATAAATAAAAAAAATAAATAAAAAAATAAAAAATTATAATAAATAAATAATAAATAATAAATAATAAAAAAATAAAAAAATAATAAATATAAAAGTTAAAAATAATTTTAAAAATAATAAAAAATAATAATATTTTAAATCGACGGATGAGATCAAGAGATGTCTTGATCCTCATCAAAGGTCGAGATCATTTCAGCATGGATCGCTCGAACTAGCCGTTGGGATCATCTCCTTTATATAGGGTTTTAGGAGGTCATTTCTGATCATCTGATCTGTGAGTCTGTACTGAAAAAAGCTCTCTTGTAATCTGATTTTTGGTCAATAAAAAGACTTTGGGGTTCAACACTGGCTGGTGTTACTCTCTGGAATTGCTGTGAGATGTTTGTTTTTCTGTATATTTCAGTTTTCAGCAGTTAATAATATATGGGTTTTCAGAGCATTGTGAGTACAGGTATCTTGCTCACGTGCTAGGGTTTGAATGTTGTAGGGTTTCTCGAATAATGGCAGGTATCTCCATTATTTCTTGAAATTTGGCAGCATTTCTTGCCCTCTTTGCTGATGTTTGCTTGAGGTGTGCAGGAAACCCTTTAGGTAAGGGGTATTTGTGGGCGTTCGGGGAAGTTCTGAGTTGAACCAGCCAACTCCCTCAGGCTTTTCTGTGCAGAGCCCAGCTGATTGTGCCCTGCGTTAATCTTTTAAATTTTATTTCGTGCTTTGCATTGAGAGATTTTTTTTTTTATGTTCACAGTAAAGTTCAAATTTCTGATATATTGAGAATATTACTGCAAATGACTGTTAAATTTGGCTGTCCAGAGCTGTAAATTTTGTGAATTGTTTTTTTGGGGTAAATTTTCAAGGGTTTTACTCTGAATTTCTGCCAAGATCTTGTCCTTCAGGGTTACCGTACTGCTGTCCCGAAAAATAAAAGCGTTTCTAAGGAACTGACATAAGGGTGAATTGTTTCGATTCAAATCAAAGTCTGGCAAAAATACTCAGTTGCTCAGGTAAGTTCTTCTTATTTTCTGCTGGTAACACAGGTCATCGTATCATTATACGTCTGAGCCTATTCCTCAGGACCCTCAAACGCACAGCCTGTGTGTTCTTTTTTGTTTTGCGATTGTCCTTGATCCATCTGCGTGGGCATCAGCGCTGCCATTCAGCTTTGGCATATCAGAGGCTCCACATCTGTTCCCGAATCCTCATCGCTCTACCTGCAAAAACAAACCAAACATCAGATCAAAACGTTGTCCAGTCGCTCTGTCTGCACCCTTCGCGCTGTTAGCATTCTCTGCAAGCTGCATCTACTTACCGTCATCGCACCTGCACCTATATGCTCCACGCTCCAGTTTAAACACTGCTGTCCACGCACTCTTACCTGCACAAAAATACTATTTCAAACACAAACCTGCAAACACATTGTCTCTGCGTCTTGCATCCAACTGCAAACCTTGCGCGGGTTTTGTTTTTTTTCTCGCTGTTTTACCTCTGCCCGCCGTCTCACAACCTATACGTGGACTTGCAAATACCACGATTTCCTGTTTAATATATTTGAGTGGGTTTGATATAGCGTAGGCATGTTTACGTATTAGATTTCTTTATAGCGTAGGCATAGGTTTAAGCTTTAAATCATTTTCATGTTCTGGTTTAATGTTACTTTGGCGTAGGTTTAATAAAAAATTAAAATCAAAAATAAAAAAAAAATAAAAAATCGTTTTTATTTTGTTACATTTAGTTTTAGTTTTATTATATTCATATATGCATTAGTATTTCATTAAGGTTTTGCCCTTTCAAATTTAGATTTTAACCTTTGATAGTTTTAAGTTTTAATTAGATTTCAATAATTTTATTTTATATTTTTTATTTTTTTTGTAAGACTTTAAACACAAAAAAAAAAAAAAAAACTAAAGAAAAACAAAATTTAAAATCTCAAATCTAAAAGAAAAATTTAAAATATATTAATATTATCATTTTTAAATGAAAAAATCTAAAATCTAAAATCTTAAAGAAAAATTTAGATTAGATTTTGTTTCATTTTTTTTTCTTTTTTTTTTTTAGGTTTTATTTGAAAAGCATAAAATAAATCATGGAAATATTTTGCCAGTTGAAGTCTTGGCTTGAGAAATCATCATGCTTTATTATCCTTGCTGAGGCTGGAAATTTTATTTTGGGACTAATGTTTATCTGGCATGAATGTGCATCTTTCGACGCTTATTTTTAGATTGTCAGATCATCATCTAAAAGATCGTGAGTTTATTGGATATCTTTCGAAGTTATTACTGTGCACATTTTACATCTCTGCAGCGTCTGGGTATCAATCGTTCAAACATTAACTCTACAAGGCACTGGTCCGTTAAATTAAATAAAATCTATCAAGTGCTTTGTCCTCCCGTGTCTCCCAAACCAACTGGTTCACAGTTGGTCGTCCTTCTCTGTTCAGGGTCTACCCCCCTTAGCCGTGGGAGACAGGGTTAAACGGAGAGATCGGGGATCAGAGTGACAGCCCCTGGTCTGAGCGTTGTCGCGACAATCTGTGCGACAACATTTTTTGGCGCCGTTGCCGGGGATAGAGTTTTTCTGTCCTTGGTTCTTTTCAAGCTTTTCTGTGTTTAACTTCCTGTCCGGGTGGCGACTCCACATCATATATTATCTTTGAGAGTGTATACTAGAAGGTATCCAAGTAGTTTGTGTAATCCTGCTCCTGATCCTGAAAAGGCCCTCAGAGTACGATTACACAAACTCTCTTCTCGTACACTTCTTGTTAATCTCGGACAAGAAGCCCTTTCTGATATCCACCTACTTTTTACTCGTCGAGTCGAGCATGACATCATGGACATCTTCTCCCCATGTAACTTTGCTAATATCCCAGGTTATCCTCATGATACTCCAAAACATGGAATGGATAAATTGCCTATCTTTCAGGGAGACAACACAATCAGTGCCAATTCGCATCTGAAAGCTTTTAGTTCGTGGTTGGGGAAGTATGCAAGGTCTACTGATTTTAATCATGAAGATGTTAAAATGACCCTTTTTGTTCTAACTCTGGAAGGTGACGCTCTAGATTGGTTTACTGAAAAACCTCAAAATTCATTTGACTCCTTGCAATCAATTGTTAATGCTTTTAAAGAAAAGTATGGGGATAAACGAAAGGGAAGACACCTAGTAAAAGCCATCAGCATAATTAAAAAGAGAGAAAACGAAACTACTGAGGAATTTAATAAAAGGCTTAACGACATCAATAAAGAATTACCTCAAGATTATAAACCTAATGACAAGTCTCTTCGAGACTTTTACATCGATGCCTTTAGTCCTGAGCCATCTTATGAGCTAAGGCGTGCCAGACTTAATGATTATAGGCAGCATCTGGAAAATCTGAAATCCCAGGTTTCGACAGGGCTGCTACCAAAGTAAAAGAAACTAAAGGAAAAGCAGTTCAAGAACCTGAAAGTGAACTTGTTCTCAAGTTGCTTCAAAAAATTGAAACTATGGAAATTTCATAATAAGGAGATAAACACTTTGCAGAATAGGTTGATTCAAATGGAAAGAGCGCAATCGCAAAATTTTCAGCCTCGAAACAATAATAACAAAAATAATAATTGGCAAAGAAAGGGTCAATCTAGTGAGCAGAGACCCCCTAATCCGCTTGCTAATCTGGTGGATGATGCTCCTCCTTACTGTCGTGTTTGCGATGCTCTTCATGATGAATCCTCTTGTCCCATTGTCAGAAGAATCTTAGATAACGGAATGTTTGGGACAGGTGATCAAATAAACATAGTAGGGAGCAAGTTTCCTTTGCCTATGAATTATTAGATAGAGGTTAAGGAAAGGAGCTATGATGTTATAAATCCTTCATCTTCTTTTAGTATAAATAACCTTGAAAATAAAGATGATATTTTGGCTAGGTTATATGGTGAGAAACCCTCTCCTGAGAAAATTTTAGAAATTGCTAGAGATAAGGGTTTGACATACCAAAGAAGGGATAAGGATCAAAGCAGGAATCAAATTCCCACTCGAACTTTGAACCCTGGTGCAAACTCTGGAATAGATATCGATTTGGGAAGTTGGTTTAACAATGCTAAAATCTAGGTTCCTGTATCTGAAGTTGTTAAGATCCCTTCCCAAAGAGACAAGTTACTGAAAGCAATTCAGGGTCCTCAAGACAATGCTTCTCAACAAAAGACTTGCGAGGTTGATTATCATGATGCTCCCATATATCTGCAAAGCGTAGATGCTGATAACAAAGATCATCAACCTTTCTTCATCACCTTATTAGTCAATGGGTATAAATTGAATAATTGTATGTTGGATTCAGGCGCCTCTGCTTGCGTTATGACTAAAAGGGTCATGGAACAACTTAACTTAAGAGTTTCTAGACCCTACTATAATATATGCGCCATGGATTCTAAGAAAATCGAAGTCCACGGTTTAATCAAGGATTTACAAGTTCATCTTTCAGTTTACCCAGACATCATGGTAGTTATGGATATTGTTGTCGTTGATGTACCTGATGCTTGGGGTATGTTGTTATCTAGGAAGTGGGCCTCTGATCTAGGAGGAAGCATCCAGATGAATTGGTCGTATGCTATGATCCCATCTCCTAGCGGTGATGGTTTTGTTAGGCTAAATAGAGAGCCCGAGAGGAAATTTCATGTTGAAAATCCTAAGAAGCCTCATAACGAAATAATTAGAGAACAATCTGACATCGGGCACTATGCTATCATGTCTAATTTCATAATGCCTCCCGATGATAAGATTAAGGGTCTTAAAGATAAAGTTTGGTATATGTACTTCGATGGTGCGTCCTCTAGTCATGGCAAAGGTGCTGGAGTAGTGCTTAGATCTCCCCTTGGTCATATTCTCAAGTTTGCCTATCGTTTAGAATTTGAAGCAACCAACAATGTTGCTGAGTACGAAGCTATATTGTTGGGCCTTGAATTGGCCAAGGCTTTAAGGGTTAAATTGCTTAGCATCAAGGGGGATTCCGATCTGGTTGTCATGCAGCTTAAAAAACAAATTCACATGTAGAAATCAAAGGTTAAGGAATTATCGAAACGTTGTGTGGGATACTATGGAGCATTTCGATGCCCTTGACCTTGAAGCAATCCCTCGTGAACAAAATAGTTTGGCAGATGAACTTGCTGTAGCTGCCACAACTTTCCAGTTATCTGATGAGTTAATTAACGATAAAATTAAAATGGAAGTAATGTTTAGACCATCTGTCCCAGATAACTCGGAACATTGGCAAGTTTTTAACGACGAAAAGCAAGTCATCCGTTTTCTCAATAGTTTGGATGAGTTTCAAGAGTTTCAGATAATTTCTCAGGAGGATGGATCTTTAAATCATGAACATATCATAAATCCTACTCCTAGAAATGTGGTTGCCTTAGAGCAACATTTTGATCGGCATGATGCCACAAAGCTTAGAGAAGAAAACAAGACAGACCCAGGCGAGTACCTCGAAATTAACATTAGTACTTCTGAAAATCCGAGAGTGGTTAAAATTGGTAAAGGTACTAGTTTGGAGGAAAGGAGAAAGTTAACCAATTTACTTCGTGAATATAGAGATGTTTTAGCTTTTTCCTATGATGAATTTAAGGGCTATAGGGAAGATGTTATGGAGCATACTATTCCCTTAAAGGACGAAAATGCTAAGCCTTTTCGACAGAAACTCAGGCAAATTAATCCGAAATTAGCTCCCTTGGTCCAGAAAGAGCTTGCAAAGATGCTTTCAGTAGGGATCATCGCTCAAACTAGGCATTCGACATGGTGTTCGAATTTGGTGATTGTTAGGAAAAAGAACGGTACAATAAGACTTTATGTCGACTTTAGAAACCTTAACCTGGCTTGCAAAAAGGATAATTACCCTTTGCCAAACATGGAAACTTTGTTGCAAAGAGTAACCGGGTCTGGAATGATGTCGCTTCTAGATGGTTTTTCTGGATACAATCAGGTATGGGTTAAAAGGGAAGATCGACACAAGACCACATTCACAACACCATGGGGTACTTTTGAATACATTAGGATGCCATTTGGGTTAACAAATGCTGGGGCCACTTTCCAAAGGGCCATGGATTATGCTTTTAAAGGGTTAATTGGGAAAATTATCGAAATTTACCAAGATGATCTTACTGTTTTTTCTAAAGATGATATCAGTCATATAGATCATCTTAGGCAAGTTTTCGATAGATGTAGAGAATATGGAATTTCTTTGAATCCGGCTAAGTCTGTTTTTGGGGTAACAGAAGGGAAATTACTTGGTTATATCATTTCTAAGGAGGGAATCAAGATCGATCCCGAAAGAATTGAGGCAATTCAAAAGATTCCTCTCCCGCATAATCTTAAATCCCTTCGGTCTTTCCTTGGAAAGATAAATTTTATTAGAAGATTCATCCCAAATTACGCAGAAATAGCTAAGCCCATTCAAAGTCTTCTGAAGAAAGATGCGAAATTTGTATGGCAAGAAGAGGGAAAAAGGGCTTTCCAGGAAATCAAGTCTGCTATTGCAAAATCTCCCGTCCTGGTTAGTCTTGATTACTCCAAGAATTTCATGATTTTTTCTTTCGCTTCTGAAGATACCATTGCCGGTGTCTTGCTTCAAAAGAATAAAGATGGTCATGAGCAGCCTATTTCTTTCATAAGTAGAGCACTTCAAAACTCCGAATTGAAGTACAATACCATGGAAAAGCAGGCTTATGCCCTGGTCAAGTCTCTTAAGCATTTTAAAACTTATGTGGGTTATTCTAAGATCATGGCTTTCGTCCCACACTCTGTTGTTAAAGACATATTAACTCAAACTGATTGCTTAGGGACTCGTGCTAGGTGGGTTACTAAGATACAGGAGTATGATT
>APFE031355492.1:0-12385 GCA_000404065.3 Pinus taeda | reverse complement strand
TACAAAAAAAAAGCTAGAAAAAAAGCGACCATAGAATGGAGAACACGACAGGTGATCCTTTCTAAAAATAAAAAATATACTAAGAAGGAGATCGTTAGCAGGTGAATATTTCTAAAATTAAAAATTACGAACAAGCTTTTAACCACAATAAAATTGAAAATCTAAAAGCCTGACGGTTTCAAGCGGATTTGAAAATTTTAAGAAATCAATTTTGTGATATGCAGCTACTTAGATGAGCACCTGTATCTTTGATCTTTGACACGAGCTGGGTCCGGTGTATATTTGATATTTGTGGCAGAGAGGCCGGACATAAGTGGAATAGGAGTAGTTGTATGTATAATTGGATTAATAGGCATGAAAATGAGCGGTCAGCAGGGTCGTCGAGGAGATTTTTGGGTTTTTAGATCCGACTATGTTTTTGTTTAGTTTTCTCTTTTCTTGCGTTTGAAGCATGGCCATGATTACCAAGGGTCTGCTTGTTTTCTCTTCTTCCTTTGTTTTGTATTTTGATTTATTTTAGTAGTGTCTGGTTTTGAGAGGGTGGGATAGAAAGTGAAAATAAATATGAAGTAATAATGGAACGGAGGAATGGGTTTATAAGCATTTTGTAGTAAGAATTAAGAATTCGGCATGGTTATCCACGAGGTATTTCCTGTTATATTTGTTTGATACTTAGATTTATGGATAAAAATTTAAATTATAGTTAATTATATTACAGTTAATGTGTATTTTAGAATGATTTACTGTTTACCCGTAGCAAAAAAGTAAATAAAAAAGGTAAATATTACATACTAATTATTTCACATGTATACATTCTAGGGCTTGGGAAGATGGAATCCTGTTGTTGAATATACCACCTTCTTGGGATAAGCCCAATTTGTTTTAGTATAAAAATTTATATGACCATCTTGAATTTTGTAAGGAAAACATTCTATTAATATGTTTATATTTTTTTGTTTCTTTAAGGTCCAAGAGAAATGTGGCTTTGGTGGCATGGAGATAGCCAATTAGGCTCCTTCAATCGACCTATCCTCAGAGTCTAGGCAACTATCACACATGCATGGCAGGGAATAGCTTCAGAGTCCTAAAAGTAGAGTAACCCTCAATGCATGTAAGGCAGGGACTAGTGGGAGAGTAACGTTGAATGGATAGATGGAATGTTGCAGAAGTGGGAAGACTAATGGTGATGTTCAGGGATCTAGACTTGAATCCAATAAGCTCGTAAAATCCATTGATATTTAAGGCATTTAATAAATAGATTTCACTTTAATTTTAAAATCCTTGGCTCAGATAATGTTTTCTATCAATCATCAGAATACTTTTACACAATCCTAAATACTTTTGTCATAATTTTAGAAATGTTCAACAATTACATATATATGTATTTTTATTTTTAGTCTCAATGTGCAAAAAATTTAATGGTGTTCAATGTTTACTGAGAATCGTGGAGGCTTCGTGGCAGATGTTCTCTGTTGGCCTTTGTTTGGTAGGTTGTAAGAAGTGAAGTAGGAAGGGATTGGAATCTGGGAGAAAGGTTAGGGTTCATTTGATTTTTTTGTTCTTCTTTTTACAGTCATTTATAATATCCAGTTTTCAGGTTTTTGATATGGGTAGTGTATTTAAGATTTTTCTGAATTCTTTTTTACTTTATTTTGACCAGTGTCTAAGGGGAATTTTTCTTCATAATTTCAATTCTATTATAAAAATTTTTTTATAACAACATAATCTTATTTATCTATTATCATGTAGGGTTAATAATATATAATATTGAGTGTTTAAGTTTTTGATAAAGGTAGTGTATTCCAAAGGTAGTGTATTCTAGATTTTTTTGAATTCTTTGTTTACTCTGTTTTGACGATTGTCTTAGATAAATTTTTCTCTTCAATTTCAATTCTACTATCATTTTTTTATAAATATAATGTTTTTTTATCTATTATGATCATGTAATGTTAATAATATAACTCTATGGTTTTAAATATGTTTAGAGGACCGAGATGGAAAATGTAGACACAACATGTAATTTTTTTGTTTTTAATTATATTATTATTTGTAAACTCTCAAATATTACATTAATATTTATTTTTAAAGAAGGGATTTTGTAAACATTTTTTCAAGTTCTCAAAGATACCTATGGCCATTGTTATTTCTGAAAAATGCTTATGATTATGGTTATTTTTGAGAAATATTTTTTTTTACTCGTTATGTTTTCTTATTTTATTTTTTTGAACTAAATCAATATTGTTTTTTATTTATTTTGTTAACGATTTTATATATATGTCATGGATGTAAAAATAATTTTAAAATAACAACATTTTTTTTTAAATAAATTGATATTAGTTGTTAAGTTAATATGTATTTGAACAATCAATGTTTATAACTAATGTTAATAAATCTTTATGGTATGGAATTGTTGAAGTTTACTATTTCTTAATTTTTTTCAAGTAAAATTAAATTTTCATGAACATTTTTAATCATTATATTTGAAAACTATAAATAGGATGACATTATCACAAATAATTATAACCATAGATTTCTTTGTAAGGATCACCCTTTAATATACAATTAAAAAATCATATTTTTATAGTTCTTTTTAATTAATATTTCAACTATACAAATAATTATAACATCACAAATGATTATGGCTATGATTCTTTTTAAGCACAATAATTTCATACACATTTACAAAATATATCACAAAGCTCTTATAATAAAATACAAAAGAAATAAACATACCATTTAAAAATTAATTTATAATTAGTTACAAGTAGAATTTAAATGTTTGTATTTTTTATTTTATTTTTTATGTTATGCAATGTGTTTGTTGTAAGAAATTTGTTTGTTTGTTTGTGTGTATATAGTGATTTTACACATACATAACTTCACAATTTAAATGAGTTTAATATCCTATATTATCTTGTTTATATTAAAATTATTGTCTAATTTAATGATGTTTTATTTGTTTTTGCAAATATTATTAATTTAATAAGTGATTTTAAATTTGTTGTTAATGTATTTTTATAATATTTAATTATTGGATATTATAATTTGGTTAAAACAATAATATAACTTATTTTTAATGAATATTTTTAATCTATTATAACATTATAAATACCTATGATTTTTTTGTAGACATCACTATTGAATATATATATCTCTATAAACTATGATTTTCTTTTTAAGCACTCTTGTGGAATGTATATTTTAGTATCACAATTTGTCATACTTACATTAAAGAAATATATATTTCAACAATAAAAATAATTATAACATCACAACATACTATATCATAAAAAAATTTGCAAGAACAATTATTCAATATATTTAAAGAATATATTACAAAACTCTCATCATAAATAAAAAGAAATATATGACAAAGAAATTAATTAGTCAACCTGATATTTTATGCCACCATTTTAAATATGTTTCGCAATTAATTATGCGTTTTATAAAGATTTTATACAATATCTCAAAAATTACACATAAAATAAGTTGAATAAGTAAAATGTTTTATAATATTTAAAAGCTATATTATAAATCTCTTGCCACAAACTGAAAGAAATATATGTTTTAGATAATATTTTTTCCACTTCATGTTTTACAATAAAGTTTTAGATATTTTTTTTCAATTATTACTATGTGTTTTTATAATGACTTTATACAATATCATCTACAAAAATTACACATCAAATAAATTGAATAACTAAGTTGTACGAGCTTAAATTTATTGTATATAAACTTTTTTATTCTAAAATTGATGTTTAGTTTAATAAAAATTAATCTTATTGCAAATATTATTAATCTGATAAGTGCTTTTAAATTTATTTTTAATGTATGAGCTAATTGATATTTTTTAATATAGAATTGTTGGAATTTGATTGGTTTAAACAAAATAATTTAAAATTATTATGTTTATGAATATTTTTAATCAACATATGATGAATGACTATCAAATATTTTGTAAGAATTATTATTGAATGTATATTTGAAAGTTATAAATTTTAGCAATTTTTTTAAATTTATATAAATCAAGAATACAAATTACTATAATAAATGAATGTGATCATAATTTTTTTTTCCATAACAAATTTTTTTCAATATATTTAAGATAATATCACAAAACTCTCATCAGAAAATTCGAAGAAATCTATGTTTTAGAAGTTAGCTAGTCAAATCGATATTTTATGATAGAATTTTAAATATTTGTATTTTTATATTTTATTGTATTTGTACCATGACTTTACACAATACCATATGAAAAAATTAGACTTCAAGTAAATTGAATATTATAATTTTAACCCTTGTAGATTTAATGTAGAAAAAAAAAAATATTTTTTTGTAATTTATCAATTCAGATTATATTTCAAAAATACCAAGTTGAATCTTTCTTTTATTTTAGGTTTATGTTAAAATTTAATTATTTAGTTTTTGGAATTGTATGTTATATTTGTAGTTATATAGTTAGAGTTTCTTATTGATATTTAATTTATTATTCTATGATTTAACAGTGTTAATCAAACAAATATACCTATATACATTTTCAAAATATAATAAAATATACATCATCATACCATTAAATATATATCACAAATAACCTGTTAGGGTTTATGGTTTAGGGATTTAGGGTTTAAAAATGTTATAAATCATAGGGTTTAGGGTTTATGTTTTAGGGTTTAGAAAAATTTTAGTTAATGATTTTAATAAATGCCTTATTAAAATCTTGCAAAAAAGCTTTTAAATGTTATTAAATTCCTAGGGGTTTAGGGGTTAAGGTTTTTATATACCCTTTAGTTTAGTGTTTAGGGTTTAGGATCTATTTTTTAGGCTTGGGCTTTCGGGTTTAGGGATTTTAGTGTATATAACACTTTAGTAAATGATTTTAATACACACTTAAAGTAAAGCTACAAAATGCTTGTTTAAATGCTATAAAATGCTTGGGGTTGACACTTAAGGGTTTAGAGTATATGATTTAATATTTTAGGAAATCCTTAGTTTTGTGTTTTGGGTTTATAACACTTTAATAAATTATTTTAATAAACAGGGAAAAAAGGTACAAAATACTTCTAAAAATGTTATAAAATGCTTAAGGTTTAGGGTTTAGGGTTTAAAATGTTATAAAATGGTTAAAGTTCAAGGTTTCAATTTTATAACACATCAGCAAATGATTTCAATAAACAATTAAAAAAAAAATTCTAAACACTTTTTAAAATATTATAAAATGTTTAGGGTAGCGTTTAAGGTTTAGGTTTTAGGGTTTTGGTTTTAGGAAATACGGTTTTAAATTTTATAAAAATGTTAGGGTTTAGGATTTAGGGTTTATAAGACTTTAGTAAATTCCTCTAATAAAAACTTAAAAAAAATGTTTCAAAACAATTTTTAAAATGTTATAAAATGATTAGTGTTTAGGGTTTATGGTTTAAGGTTTGCAACGCTTTAGTAAATCTTTTTAATAGAGTCTTAAAACAATTACAAAACGCTTGTTTAAATGTTATAAAATTCATAAGGTTTAATATTTAGGGTTTTGGGTTTATGGTTTATAACACTTTATTAAATTAGTTTAATAAACACTTAAACAAATGCTACAAACTCTAATTAAAATGTTATTAAATGTTTTGGCTTTAGGGTTTAGGGAATAAAATTTTATAAATTGTATAGGGTTTATAAAATGCTTATGGTTGGGGGTTTATGGTTTAGGTTTTGTAACACTTTAGTAAATTCTTTTAATAAGTAATTAAAAAAAAGTTACAAAGCACTAGTTAAAATGTTAGAAAATGGTTAAGGTTTAGGATTTAGGGTTTAGGTTTTCAAATGTTATAAAGTGCTTAGGGTTTACAGTTTATGAAAACTTTAGTAAATGATTTAGTGGTAGACAAATTCTCTTTATGATGTTATAAAATTCTTAGTGAATAGGGCTTAGGGTTTAAAGTTTAAAATGTTATAAAATGATTCGGGTTTAGGGTTTTTAAAACTTTAGCAAATGATTTTAATAGCCACTTTAAAATGTTAGAAAACACTTGTTAAAATGTTATAAATCCTTAGAGTTTAGGGTTCAGAGTTTAAAAAGTTATAAAATGCTTAGGTTTTATGGTTTATAACACTTTAGTAATTGCTTTTAATAAACACTTAAAAAAAGTTAAAAAATGCTTTTGAAAATGTTATAAGTTGCTTAGGGTTGATGGTCTAGGGTTTAAAATGTTATAAAATGTGTAGGGTTTAACGTTTAGGGTTTATAAGACTTTAATAACTAGTTTAAATAAACATTAAAATAAAGTTACAAAACCTTTGTTAAAACATTATAAAATGATTAGGGTTTAGGGTTTAGTGTTTAGGGCATAGGGTTTAGAGTTTAACACGTAGGGTTTCGAGTTTAGGGTTTATAACAATTTACTAAATTCTTTTAAGGTTTAGGGGTTTAGATTGAGGGTTTTGGGATTAGGCTTTATAAAAATTTTGTAATAGATTTTGATAAACACTTTAAAAAAGCTACAAAATGCTTTTTACATTTTTATAGAATGTTTAGAGTTTAGGGTTTAGGGTTTATAACGCTTGAGTAAATTCTTTTAATAAACACTTGAAGAAAGGAAAAGGTACAAAATTTTGTTAAAATGTTAAAAAAATCTTAGTGTTTAGTATTTAGGGTTTATGGTCTAAAATTTTATAAGATGCTTAAGATTTAGGGTTTAGGGTTTAAGGTTTATATTTTATAATGATCTAGTAACTAATTTTAATAAGAAATTAAAAAAGTGTTATGAAACACCTGTTAGAATGTTATAAAATTTGTAGGGTTTAGGGTTTTAAATGTTTCAAAATGCTTAGGGTTTAGGGTTTATAGCACTTTAGTAAATTATTTTAGTAAACACCTAAAAGAAGTTACAAAACACTTGTTAAAATGTTATAAAATTGTTAGGGTTTAGGGTTTAGAAAGTTATAAAATTCTTAGGGTTTAGGTTTTATGGTTTATACAAGTCTAGTAAATTTGTTTAATAGACAATTAAAAAAAAGTTACAAAATAATTGTTAAAATGTTATAAAACGTGTAGGGTTTGAGGTTTAAAAGGCTATAAAATGCTTCTGGTTTAGGGTTTAGTGTTTGAAATTTTAATAGATGCTTAAGGTTTATGGTTTAAGGTTTAGGGCTTATAACACTTTAGTAATGCTTTTAATAAGCACTTGAAAAAATGTTACAAACACTTTTTAAAATATTATAAAATGCTTATCTCTTGGGGTTTAAGGTTTAGGGTTTATAAAAAATTTAGTAAATACTTGTAATAAGCACTTAAAAAAAACTTACAAAACACTTGTTAAAATTTTATAAAATGCTCAGGGTTTAGGGTTTATAACACTTTACTAAATCCTTTTAATAAACACTCCAAAAAAAGTTAGAGAACACTTGTTGAAATGTTATAAAATTCATAGGGTTTATGGTTTAGAATGTTATAAAATGATTGCTACAAAATCCACAGGGCTTAGGGTTTAGGGTTTAGGTTTTATAAGAGTTCAATAAATTCTTTTAATAAGCACTTAAAAAAAAAATGCTTGTTAAAATGTTATAAAATGCTTAGGGTGTAGGGTTTAGGTATTAGAGTTTATGTTTTAGAGATTAGGGTTTATAAAACTTTAGTAAACGACTTTCACAATAACTTAAAACAAAAGTTACAAAATGCTTCTTAGAATGTTATAAAATTCTTAGGGTATAATGTTTAAGGTTTCATGTTTAAAATGTTATAAAATGCTTAGGGTTTAAAATTTTATAAAATTATTAGTGATAAGGGTTTAGGTTTAATTTTATTTTAGTGAATTCTTTTAATAAACACTTAAAAAAGAGTTACAAAATGCTTGTTAAAATGTTACAAAATGCTTAAGGTTGAGGATTTAGGTTTTAAAATGTTATAAAATTCTCATGGTTTAGGGTTTATTCTTTGGGTTTCAGAACACTTTAGTAAAAACTTTTAATAAACGCTTAAAAAAAGCTATAAAACACTCATTAAAATGTTACAGAATTCTTATGGTTTAGTGTTTGGGTCTAAAATGTGATCAAATGATTTGGGTTCAGGGTTTAGGGTTTAGGGTTTAGGTTTAGGGTTTATAGGAATTCAGTATGTTGTTTTAATAAACAATTTAAAAAAAATACAAAAGGCTTGTTAAAATGTTTTAAAATTATTAGGGTTTAGGGTTTAAAATGTTATAAGAATTTTAGGGTGTAGCGTTTAGGGTTTATAACACTTTAGTAAATAATTTTAATAAACACTTAAAAAATGTTACAATTAAAATGTTAGGGTTTAGGGTTTAAAATGTTATAAAATTCTTAGTTGTTAGGATTTAGGGTTTAGAGTTCATGATTTAGGGTTAAAAATGTTATAAAATGCTTAGGGTTCAGGGTTTATGATTTAGGTTTTAGAACAATTTAGTAAATTATTTTAATAAACATTTATAAAAATTTACAAAACGCTTGTTAAAATGTTATAAAATTCGTAGGGTTTAGGGGTTAAGGTTTGTAACACTTTAGTTTAGCGTTTATGGTTTATGGTTTAGGGTTTGGGGTTTAAAAATGTTATAAAATGCCTAATGTTAGTGTTTACGTTTATAACACTTTAGTAAATTATTACAATAAACACTTAAAGTAAACTTACAAAATGCTTGTTTAAATGTTAGAAAATTCCTCGCATTGAGGGTTAAGGGTTTACGGTATATGGTTTAGTTGTTTATTAAAATCATTTACTAAAGTTTTATAAACTTGAAACCTTTAATTGTAAGCATTTTATAACATTTTAAGCCCTAAACCCTAAACCTTAATCATTTTATAACATGTTAAGAAGTGTTTCATACATATTTTTACGTGTTTATTAAAATAATTTACGAAAGTATTATAAACCCTTAACCCTCAACCCCAAGCATTTTATAACATTTAAAAAAGAGTTTTGTAACTTTACTTTAACTATGTATTAAAGTCATTTACTAAAGTGTTATAAACACTAAACCCTAATCGCTAAACCCTAAACCCTAAAGCCTAAGCATTTTATAACATTTTTAAACTGTAAACCCTTAACCGTAAACCCTAAACCATAAACCATAAACCATAAACCCTAAACCCCAAGCCCTATACCCTAGACCCTAAACCCTAAATGCTAAGCTAAATTGTTATAAACCTTAACCCCTAAACCCTAGGAATTGTATAACATTTTAACAGGCTTTTTGTAAATTTTTATAAGTGTGTATTAAAAGCATTTACTAAAGTGTTCTAAACCGTAAAGAATAAACTATAAACCCTAAATCTTAAACCCTAAACACTAAATCCTAACTACTGAGCATTTTATAACATGTCAAACCCTAAACCCTGAGTATTTTATAACATTTTAAACCCTAAGCCCTATACATTAAATTATAACTTTTTAAATTTTTTTTATGTGTTTATTAAAATCATTTACTGAAGAGTTATAAACCATAAACCCTAAACCCCAAACTCTAAACCCTAAACCATACACCCTAAGCATTTTATAACATTTAAAACCATAAACTCTAAACCCTAATAATTTTATAACTTTTTAAGCCTTTTGTAATCTTTTTAAGTGTTTATTAAAATAATTTACTGAAGTTTTATAAACCCTAAATCCTAAAACCTAAACCATAAACACTAAACCCTAAGCATTTTATCACATTTTAACACCAAACACTAAACCCCAAGCACTTTATAACATTTTATTAATCCTTTTGTAGCTTTTTTTTAAGTGTTTATTAAAAGAATTTACTAAAGTGTTATAAACCATAAAGAATAAATCCTAAACCCTAAGCATTTTATAATATTTTAAGAAGCATTCACTAAAATGTTGTCAATCCTAAACCCTAACCACTAAGAATTTTGTAACATTTTAAATCCTAAATTGTAAGAATTTTATAAATTTTTAAACCCTAAACCCTAAGCATTATACCCTAACCATTTTATGACATTTTAACAAGCTTTTTGTTGATTTTCTTTTAGGTGTTTCTTAAAACCATTTACTAGTCTTATAAACTCTAATCCCTAGAACCTAAACTCTAACTCCTAAACCCTACACCCTAAGCATTTTATAATATTTTAAACCCTAAGCATTTTAAAACGTTTTAACAACCGTTTTGAATTTTTTTAAGTGTTTATTAAAAGAATTTATTATAGTGTTATAAAACGTAAACCATAAACCTGAAACCCTATGGATTTTATAACATTTTAAACCCTAAACCGTAATAATTTTATAGCATTCTAAACGCTAAACCCTATTAATTTTGTAACATATTGACAAGCCTTCTCTAACTTTTTTTTGAGTGTTTATTAAAAGCATTTAGTAAAGTGTTATAAACCCTAATTGCTAGTCAATTTATAGCATTCTAACAAGAATTTTCTAACTTTTTTTAAGTGTTTATTACAAGTATTTACTAAATTTTTATAAACCCTAAGCATTTTATAACCTTTTAAACCTACCTTAAACCCTAAGCATTTTATATCATTTTAACAAGTTTCCAATAACACTTTTTTAGGTGTTTATTAAAATGATTTACTAAAGTTCTATAAACCCTAAACCCCAAACCCTAATCTTTTTGTAACATTTTATACCCTAAACCATAAACCCTAGAATTTTATAACATTATAACAAGTGTTTTTTAACACTTTTTGAAGTGTTTATCAAAAATAGTTTCTAGATTGTTATGAAATCTAAACCCTAAATCCTAAGCATTTTATAACATTTTAAACCCAAAACACTAAACCCTAATCATTTCTTAACATTTTAACAAGCGTTTTGTAACTTTTCTTTAAGTGTTTATTAAATGAATTTACTTAAGTGTTATAAACCCTAAACCCTACACTCTAAGAATTTTATAAAATTTTAAAAAGCATTTTGTAACTTTTTTTGAAGTGTTTATTAAAAGCTTTTACAAAAGTTTTATAAAGCCTTAACCTGAAATCCTCAAACTGGAACCCTAAACCTTAAAAGAATTTACTAAAGTGTTATAAACCATAAAGAATAAATCCTAAACCCTAAGCATTTTATAATATTTTAAGAAGCATTCACTAAAATGTTGTCAATCCTAAACCCTAACCACTAAGAATTTTGTAACATTTTAAATCCTAAATTGTAAGAATTTTATAAATTTTTAAACCCTAAACCCTAAGCATTATACCCTAACCATTTTATGACATTTTAACAAGCTTTTTGTTGATTTTCTTTTAGGTGTTTCTTAAAACCATTTACTAGTCTTATAAACTCTAATCCCTAGAACCTAAACTCTAACTCCTAAACCCTACACCCTAAGCATTTTATAATATTTTAAACCCTAAGCATTTTAAAACGTTTTAACAACCGTTTTGAATTTTTTTAAGTGTTTATTAAAAGAATTTATTATAGTGTTATAAAACGTAAACCATAAACCTGAAACCCTATGGATTTTATAACATTTTAAACCCTAAACCGTAATAATTTTATAGCATTCTAAACGCTAAACCCTATTAATTTTGTAACATATTGACAAGCCTTCTCTAACTTTTTTTTGAGTGTTTATTAAAAGCATTTAGTAAAGTGTTATAAACCCTAATTGCTAGTCAATTTATAGCATTCTAACAAGAATTTTCTAACTTTTTTTAAGTGTTTATTACAAGTATTTACTAAATTTTTATAAACCCTAAGCATTTTATAACCTTTTAAACCTACCTTAAACCCTAAGCATTTTATATCATTTTAACAAGTTTCCAATAACACTTTTTTAGGTGTTTATTAAAATGATTTACTAAAGTTCTATAAACCCTAAACCCCAAACCCTAATCTTTTTGTAACATTTTATACCCTAAACCATAAACCCTAGAATTTTATAACATTATAACAAGTGTTTTTTAACACTTTTTGAAGTGTTTATCAAAAATAGTTTCTAGATTGTTATGAAATCTAAACCCTAAATCCTAAGCATTTTATAACATTTTAAACCCAAAACACTAAACCCTAATCATTTCTTAACATTTTAACAAGCGTTTTGTAACTTTTCTTTAAGTGTTTATTAAATGAATTTACTCAAGTGTTATAAACCCTAAACCCTACACTCTAAGAATTTTATAAAATTTTAAAAAGAATTTTGTAAGTTTTTTTGAAGCGTTTATTAAAAGCTTTTACAAAAGTTTTATAAAGCCTTAACCTGAAATCCTCAAACTGGAACCCTAAATGAACAATTCTTTGATGATTCAAATGAAAAGACCTTCTCTCTATATATAGGAGTCTAAGGAGTCATAACATAATCAGAGCCTACATAACAATAATAATGTAAGGGCACAATAATAACAATAGTGGGCTTCTATGGGGCACAATAGTAACAATATGGGCAGTACATGGGTACATCAATATAATAAGAGGGTTGTACTAATAATAATAAGG
>APFE031355491.1:217370-254204 GCA_000404065.3 Pinus taeda | reverse complement strand
GACATAGATACTTTTTGAATAAGCCTCAGAATCTAGTCTCAATTTCTACAAAGAAGGTTATAATTGTGAACACCAAAAGTAATCCATGAGCAATCATGGTGGAAAATGTTTCTCTTGCTACAATGATAAAGGATAACTTTGAATATTTACTAAATGAGAATGCTAGATTGACGAGATACATTTCTGCGGTGAATCAACAAGAGGAACACCTTGCAATAGAGAATCAACAGTTATCATCATAGAGATTCAACACTTTAGAATGACATTCAACCATGTAGTGGGAATTGGGGCCAATGGAGGACTCTGTGCCATGTTTATATGATGATATGATACTTCTACAACAATTGGTGGCTCCTCTCATTAGCATTCAGAAGAAAGCACAAGAAGTGGTTAAACCCCTAAAAGTGAGAAAAAAAAGCAGTTCACCAACTTTAGGAGTGGGTTTCCAAGTATCCATATGCTATACAATGTTTGGAAAGAAATACAGGATTACCACAAAGATAGAGAAAGTCTAGTTGAGACTCCATCATCATAACTTCATGTGTCATTCAGAATAGTTGATTAGTACTATTAATTCTTATATCAACTCCACAATTCTTTTGAGTCTATAACAGAGATACATGTGATGCCTATAATAGGATCACTTGAACAAATCAGAGGCAGAGAAGTCATCTTCTGGGAGATTAGGAAATACATTCAACATATCAAGCAAGAAAAAGAACAAGAAGGCTTGGATGTTACCATATACATTATTTTACAATATGCCATCACACTAGTCAAATCTCTTGTTAAACTGTCATGGCTATGGAATAATGTAAAGTCAAGCTCCAAGACTATATTGACAGAGTCATTGGAGGTGAATATGTGGTATAAAGGAGACTTGCTAGTTTGGGTTAAAGTCATCTCAGCGAAATTCATGACATGGCATACATACATCCCAAACGACCTCAATGAGGAAGAAAATTATTTCTCAATTCGAGACTCTGTCCTGTTATAATTTTTGTCTTATATAGCCACCCTCTCATTTGTAATTTGTTTTCTGTAATAAATGGTATGTAATGAAGTTGAAGAGACTCATGTGGAATGTGAATAGCCACATATGAAATGTAATAATTCATGTATAGAATATGAACAATAATAGAAGTGAAAGAGTCATTAGGAAGCTCAAAGGTCATTTTTGTTTGCTATAAATAGCTCCTCATAACTCAAGTTGTGGGGCTTGTATTCTTGGATTCTTGCCTTGGATTCTCTTGTAGTGCATAGGAGATAGATCATTCTTTGGAGAATAAAGTTTTGGATTCATGTTCTACTAGTGGATATAATGTTACATCTATGTGACAATGTACTTGGGATATTTTATTCTTAATCATAAGCTCCATGTGTTGACACTTCTTCATACATGTATTGTACATATAGTAGGACTATTCTTGTTATGTTTATGGTATATGTTACTTTAATTACAAACTAAGTAAATAAACAAATTCATTGCTTAGCTATGGTTATTATTGAATAAGTATCGTTATGCTTTCATGGTTTTTGTTTATTATGTGGACTAATATGTAGGCAATCAACAAGTATTTCTCTTTGTTACTAGGCCCCCCTTTAGGATAGTACTATTACTTTTCTAACAAGAGACTCTTTTCCTCTACCAGTGATGGAAGTTCCTTCATGCACCTTACATTGAGTGCCTCACAAAGCTTACATACTTTCTACCCCAAAGAGGTGTTGGGTTCTCTTTTGTGTGTGTAACCAAGACATATCTTTGAAACTTTTCTAATGGTGGTAGGATTGTATAGCCAGATGGGGCTCTTACACCAAACTATGTGAGGTCTAACTGGGACTTCACATAGGGAAGATCTCCTTAGATGTTGGTGGCATCCAAAACCTTCAATAGAATCCATATACAATAAGAATGGGTGAAAATGAAAAGGCAAGTATACAACATTTTCTTGATTAATGTGATTCATATATTTTACAATTTGTTAGAATTATAAAGTTGAGATATTAAGTCTATAAAACAAGATTAAATTACAAACTTTTGGAGACAATGAATTCATTTATACATTCCAAAATATTAATTTAAATGACATAAAAGAGTGATGTCAACAAAAATTGTATATTAACATACTCTAGTGAAAATTGCTAAAATATAAAATGTTTAAACTTTTCATTACAACCACACTCACTTAATAATTTGAAAAATAGTTTCTAATCATCCTTATAAAATTACTACGAATTACTTTTATGATCTATATATATAATATATATATATATATAATAATAATATTTCTCTTCCAATTCAACTATTGTTGGTAGAAAATCAACATATTTCCTTTTTATTTCTTTATTCAACAAATTATTCACAATAAGCTATGTAGTTCATAACATTGCTATAAAAAATTAATATTAAAGAAAGTAAGATAAAAGAGCATATTAAAGTGAGAAGAAACCATTGCTATAAAAAAGGAGGAGTAGACGGAGTCCATTTGATAGCAAGAAAATACAATTTAACTTATAACATTATAGCAACCGGTTAAAAAGGTTCATAATGGTAAAGAACTTCGAACACTTACTTTGATTACTTAACATCACATGTATTTTTATTAGCATATCTATGGTTGGTGGTTACAAGATAAACACTAGGATCAACCACTGCAACACTGTTGTAAAGATAGTCAAGAGGGAAAGGGGATTGAATCTCTTGTTTCTTCAAACCCGAAAACAAATTAACCATAGAAAAATTGGATTGTTAAGATTGCTTTTGGGTTTCCCCTCCCTTTTTTAACACTAATCTTCTTAATGTTTCTCAATTATTATATATATATATATATATATTTTTAATAATAACTATATATATTATTAATTGAAACTCTTTTAGGGTTGTCCCATTTAAGAGTTAGAGATCTTAAAACCATAATTGTTAAAAAAAAAAAAAAAACAACCAGAAATAAAACAAAAATTTAATGGCGAAGATTCTTTTAAAGAAATAGAAATTAAGCGTACATTATTTAGAATATATAGCTTTTAAAGAAATTTTTATTTTTTATGAAGGTTTGTTTTTTTTAATCAATCTTACATTTTTCATATAACTTTTTATTTTTTCATTATTTTATTGTGTATCATAGTATTATAAGCTAAATGATTGTTGTATGGGAATTATATTTAAAAAAAAAAAAAATTCATTATTTTTTAAATAGTGGGAAGCTCTATCATAATTTATTTGTCAAACCAGTAATGGGAGATTTTTATCCATGAAATATGGCTAATTCATGATTGTCATTCAAGGAAAACCATGACACTTTGAATAACATGTTTGTGGTCTCAAAGGGGGAAGTTGTTCACTCTTGCCAGCTCCCTCTAGATCTTGGACTCTTAACCTGTTTCCTTAAGTCCAAGGAAAATGACACAAGAAACAGTTTTAGGAAATAATCAAGGAAAAATATAAATAAAGCATTTAGTTTTCACATCTTTTAATATAACAAATTGATAGGTGTTTAGTCCTACATATTAAGTACCATGTAATAACCAAATTATTTGTTTACTATTTTTACATCTTATCCTATCTTATCCATAAGAATAAAATGGTATTCAATAAACATATTAGGAAAAGAAATAAATCAACCATTCACTTCCTAAACAAATGTTGTAGGGTAGCATAGTCCCTCTCATTGAGTTTAAGATTATGTTGCTAGAAAACTTGCATATAAAATCTTTGTCATGATACATATAAAGCATAAAATGAAATATTTAAATTAATATTATATATAATATTTGGGAATATTATATATTATTATTATTTTTATTTATATATATAATTATTATTATTCTTATGAAAATTGTTTAAAAGCAAATAACAAAGCACAATTATATTCATTGTTATATAACGAAAATTGTATTCATAGTTATATAACAAAGTTTCACAATTTATTTCCCCCCAAAAGAAAAGGAAATCTTGTAATTCAATTATAAAGTAATAACTATTGTAGAATTTGTTCAAATCACATTTACATTATGTGCATACACAACTAAATGGATGTCACATTCCTATAGATCTAAATTACAAATTGTTTAGTACAATACACAATTTGTAGTGTTGGTCAATTTGGCATGTCACTTAATATGTTCCTATAGTTTTTTGCTAAGATTAATAATGTGAAATTTGTGAGATATTTTTCTTAGGTTCCTTTTGGCCTCAGCATTCAACTATTGACCATAAAAAATTGTGAGGGATTTTTTCGAGTTTCTTTTGGCCTAAGCATACAACCATTGACCATGTCATAACTTTTTGTTGGTGTCTTGAAAAAGAGATGAAGAAACACTATTTATTAATGTTGCTTTGGTTCTTCTAAAAATTATCATGCTATGTCTAATAATTTTGAAAAGAAATGGAGAAAGTAAGAATTCAAGTAGTGTAAAGAAGACTTAATTTCTAAATATATGAAAAGTTCATTGTAAAATTGAGGATTTCAATAAATCATAAAATTAGAAGGACTTTCCGAAATCAAAAGTTAAATAGGAATGAAATAAGAATGTATCATCTATTTGACTTATATATAAATTAGTATTTAATCTATATATCCATAGAGCATATAATGTTTGTCTAATTCCATTTTGCAAGTAATGTAAAAATGTATTAAAATGTTTGTGTTGTCACAGTTAAATAGAGCATATAATGTTTGTCTCATTCCATTTTACATGTAATGTAAAAATTTCTTAAAATGTTTGTGATGTCACAGTTAAAATTACAATACTCTTCTTCAAACTCATTCTTCTCGGCCTCTTTTTTATGGTTTGATCATTGCACTTCTTTGCCATTCCTTAATTACAATGTTTGAAAACAAATTCAAAGCAAGATATCTGAAATAAGAAAAAAGAATCAGAAAAGACCAAACAAACGTTTATTACTATGGAATGTTTATGTTAAAAAGTAGGTATACATTTCTTTTGTAAAAAGCTCCTAAAACCATTATTTCCAAAAGCATAATTTAAAACTGTTAATCCATTTCTAATAATTCGAGTTTTTTTCTTATTTTAAAATAAAATTAAAAAATAATATTTATTATTTATTTAAAATAAGTAATAATATAAATGAAGAAAACCTCTTCATATATATAAAATACTAAATAATTTCCATACCCTAATATATAGTAATTATATAATAAATATAAACACTAACAATGAGACATATTTAAATATTAAACCTCTAATCATTATTATTTTTAAGAATCTAAATATTTTTTTAATACAAAAATCAATTTATATCTATCCTTATATATTCCAAATAAAAAAGATAATAATTAGTGATTCAAAATACAAATCAATTGTATTATTTATTATATATATATATCTATATATATATATATATATATATATTGTAAGTTTAGGTAGGTTCTTTTCTATTTATGAAACAAAAACTGAGAACACATATAAGACATAGGTGGCCTCAGCTTTCCCAACGAGAAACCAAGCATTTTGGCCATCTAAATATAACATAGGCCATCCAAAATTGGTATGTCTGTAGTCTTTCTAGCCATGCTATGTAAACCGAACAATTGAAAATAGAGTTTTTATCTACTATTCCTATGAGCATGGAGAAATATAAAGAGACTTTCCGCTAAAAAAGAGCACAGTCCTATTATGAAAACAGAAGAAACTAAGTCTACTCATCCTGGTCTTCCTGGTCTGGTTCCACCATTGTTGGGTCCACTGCTGAAACCCCATGCACTAGTCTCCTATTTGCTACGCCTGAGATGTTTCTCTCTATTTAGTCCAATCTCATGTCCTATTGGCAAAGTTGGAATTGTATGGTCTGGAAGTCTTTTTTGTAGTCAGGCATGTCTCGGGTTATTAAAACCATGCCCATTGAAACTTGTTCAACTGCCTTGCAGAGCAGCTTCTTCATAAGCCAATAAAGGTGCAGTGTTTGCCTGTACTAAGACATTTTTCCCCTTGTGTTACCCGGGTCTGAAACCATACCCCTCCACTCTTCCATTTCCTCTTTGGACTCCTCCTCCACTTCTGCTTCCATGTCTGCAGTTATTGCTCGGATACCTTCTTCTGTATTTCTCATGTAAGCGTTGGCTGCTTCCTGGATGGCCTCATCCATCAGTCGACGGCCTCTCTGTTTGGTATTCTGCAGCCCCAGGTGAGTGTTTGTCTATCCTTGGCAACCACGACCATGCCCTTCGTCTCGTCCGTGTCCTACCCGAACCATCTCCCTACTATCCTCTATCTGTTCACAGGACGAGCAATATTGGGTTAAGATAAAATCCTCTCCAGTCCATGTACCCATCCACTCTGGATTGTGCTGTTTGTGGGTGCAATTGTCTATACCGAGTTCTCCCAGGAGATTATCCCCTCCCCTCCCTCTATTCCTAATTGCTTTTTCCTCTTGCAGATTTTTGTTATCCGTGTCTCCTGTGCCTGCTTGCTCCCCCCTATGGTTCGACTTTCCCCTTCCCAGGTATTCCTCAGCATGGTAAAGCCACTAGCCATAATCCCAACACTCCCTTCCCTCCTCTTATGTAAATAGCTACCCTCTCAGTCTCGTCAGAGGGCTCCTCCTGGAGTGGCATTATCAGCTTACCAAGGTTCCCTTTCGGGTCACCCTCCCAATCCTGCTTTCTTACGTGCTCCTTGTTAGCTTCCTTTAATCGACTACTCTGCCTAGTGCCTCTACCCCAACTTTCTGTCCTCATCTCCTCTCTGCCCCTCTCACTGTCTCTACTTATTTTGTAGGCTATAGGCTCCTCCTTCCCCACTTTGTCATTACTTATGAACTTACCCTTTCCTTGTTCAAATCCTATCTCTCAGGCTCTGTCATATCCTGGGGCCCGGACTGATAACTCTTTCTATCTCCCTTGGAAAGACCATTTTCCTCCCCCTGCCTCTGGTTCTAACCACCCCAGCATGCTACCAAAGGTAAAATCAATAACAGGGGGCAATGGTTTACATACTTGGTGACACATTCCCTACTCATCGGCATAGTGTTTGGCTCCCTCATCCCACTCCGTCTTCACCTCCCTTGCCTTCTATCCTTCCCCTCTGCTCTACACCTTTTATACTCCCGCATGCCACCACCCTACTGTCTCATCGTGCCGTCATCACCATCCTCCCCACCACTCTCCAGACTGACATTTCTTCTACCACCATTCCTTACCAGACGGCAGTACCTCTCCATGTACCTATTAGCTCTCATGCGAGCTACACTGGCCTGTCCTTGTTCCATCATATGTCTGATGTTGCCATTATGGCGCATTATAGCCTCTGTCACACTGATCGGGGGTTCTTGATATAAATTTGATTGGAAACAACAATATCAATTATAATAAGCAAAATATATCATGAAAAATTAAAATATATAGTTAATTTGGTTTAAATTGAAGCTATATAAATGAGACACAATGTTGACTTATGAAAAAACCAAAGATTTTACGTCTGATTTTTTAAATTTAGTTATTATTATAAGATGTTTATATTTAAGAGTGACTTTTAATATCATAGTTCAAAGAATTAGGTAGCATAAATGTATATTTCCTTTTATTATGACCATATTTGAATCCATTTCTTCTCATTTTCAAGCATGACATCACCAAAATTAATTTTGTTTTAGAAAATATTTATTTGAAATTGAATTTTATATAATTATAAATATCTTTAAAAATTCTTACTAATGAAACTAGTGTTTATGTGAATGAAACGATTAAACCTACTTCTATATCAAACAGTCTAAATCAGAGCATTTTTTCTATCTTTGCCATTCATAAACGATGAACAACAACAAATATTGAACTATTATTATTACAAAGTAAATTATACTATTTCATAATGTAAAAAAAAGGAATAGAATAATAATATATAAATATATCCAAAACTTCAACTACATCTCATAAAGAAAAAATTACCAAACCTCTAAACGTAAATCTTTAACATTTATAGTTATAAAAAACTTAAAAATAAAATTTAAAATAATACTATCTTTAAACTAAAATGTTTTCAAAATATTACCATATAAAATATTTAAATAAGTTAATATATGTATAATATTCAGTGTCTGTTATAATAAATAAACTCCACTTAAAAAATTCTTAATATATTTTAAAAATTTCAATTTTCCTTCTTTTTTGAAAAAAAACATTTACTCATTTGAATTTAAAATTAATATTAATAATGAAACTATAGAATTTGAATTTTAAATCAATTATAATAATAATGAACAAATTCTACTATGTACATATAAAAAATAAGAATATATATTTATATAAAATTTTACAAATAGCAATCTTATTATTTAATTATCAATTATTTATTAAAAAATAACTAGTTACATTTGTTGATATATTATCAAACAACAACAAAAAAATTATTAGGGATTGAAAACATAAATGAGTGTACAAACTTTTCTCCATATAAATTTGAAAGAAAAAAATACAATATCAATGCTTCAATTGGAAAGAAAAATATTCAGATAATAGACAGGGACATGGGCAGCATTATCAGCACTTTGAAAAAGTGAAGGAAAAAATTCTCTAATAATGAAATAGTTAGCAAAGCTTGGGCTTTAGTTCCAGGCCTTCTAATCTAGGATGTCTGGAAAGAATGCAACAACATAATATTCAAGAATAGGAAAGGTTCTTCCCAGAGCATCATGGCTCTAATTTTAAGAAAACTCAATGAGACGGTAGGAGCCCTCACTAAAAACCCCCTTGAGGACCAACCTAAAAATACAAATTTGCAGATACTACTACATTTGGGTCTTTAAGGGCTTGTCCTACAGGACAAAAACAAGAATGCAAGTCATATGATAGCTGATAAGGATTTTTGGCAACCTCCCCCTTAGGGTTTTATGAAATGCAATATAGATGGGGCCTCAAAATGAAACCCGAGCATGGCTGGGTATGGAGTAATAGGAGATGATAAGGGTTTCATAAAAGCCATCTTTCATAGTCATTTGGGGAAAGCCACTAATAATATGGCAAAGCTCATGGCCCTTGAGCAATGATTAGAAATCTTGAGGGACTCAAATCTTCATAATACCATAATTGAAGCTAATTTCGAATTGATTATTAATTTGGTCAATAAAATTTTCTATGGCTCAGCTCTGGATAGACTATCGAGACATTGGCGGCTTCTGCAAGTTTATCAACAGATTCAATCCCACCTACAAAACATGAAAACCCTTAGTTTTACTCATGTGTGTCGAATAACCAACAAATTAGTGGATATCTTAGCTAATGAAGGCTTACTCTGTGCTAAAGGGAATAAAAAATATGACTAGATAGAGACCCCCGGGGTAGATTGAGGAAAGAGTGTCTCAGAAAAGCAAACATGGATAGGGAGTTCTATCAGAGTAGGGAAAAGTAGTAGGATGTATATTAATGGAAACAGAGGAATTTTGGTCTATACGATGCAACAATTCTTGGATATATACGAACAGGATGTCTGGTCTTCGAGTGGGAATATGTACCCAGAACTCTACAAATCGAAGGTTTTCGGGCGGGTTTCAATATATAGAATAAGAATTTACATGAATACATATTACACTAAAGAGCGACTTTTTATTAGCTATGCAGGGAGCTTAGTTAATGGGTGGGCAGATGAGAGAAATAGCGGCAATACTATGAATTTCCCATGGAAAATAACAATGTGGTTACCATGCCAAATAGACCCAAAATTAACTTTAGAGTGGACTTTATTAGGCTTTGGGTCCGAAAGTGTGGTTAAACACCAGGCAAGTTACTCAGCTTGGTTGGGATCGCTCGCATCTGATGGATTTTGGGCTGATAACATGCGTGAGGGTTATCCTCCCAGGCAGACCCAGATTTTTTATATTGTTGTCTCTATATGCTTATCAGGTTCGATACAATGATTAAAGTGTTTGCATGTTAGCTTTCCGAAATTGATTCTCGACCGTTAGATCTCTGGTGGCAGATCACATGTTGGCATTATGATGCATGTGTTGTACTTGATGGCAACCCTCTCATAGAAGATCATCTCACTTACATATAACTAGATGAATCTACAGAAGAGATATCAGAAGTGACTGAATGCATGGGATGTAGGACAACTCAAAGGAATCAGATGATAAGTCTAAGTGTGACAAGTTAGCTTTGCCATCAAGTCCAAAGGGGAAGATTGTTGGCATTATGAGATAAGTGTTGTCCTTGATGGCAAACCACACAGATGACAAATCATTGTGTAGGAGGTTAGCAGCAAGGAATTGATGATCAGTCTACAAGAATGAAGTCACGATTATGTATATGCTAGTTCATTGTGACTAAAACGTGTACACGCGCAGGTTAGACTTTACCAAGTCGCGTATGCGTATGCACGCACTTTAATGTGAGGAAAAGCGAGTATATGTTGGATAACTTACCTTTGGTCCGTGGCAGTTAGTCCTTGGTACTTGAACCTATGGTGTTGGACCATGGTACCTCGTCAGATGTGCTGATCCCTAGTATTGGATGCATGGTATTGGTTTGTTATGGCTTTGGACCATGGTATTGAGCAAGGCCTAAGACTATAAAAGGAAAAGAAGATCATTAGGCAAGATGATGGAGATATACTTGAATATCTGATAAAGTATGAGATCCAGTATGCAGGATATGGATGATGAAGCTTGATGGAGAACAAGATCTAAGAATAGATCAGGATCAAATGGTTTTAAATGAACTATCTCTATATGGTTGATTATGCTTGTTCTAGATCTGTACACTGATGCATGTAATGTTCTGAACTGGGTATATCTTAAGTTTGAGATAGTTGTGAGTCTTGATTGAATATTTATATATCTGTACACGGGTTGGCTTTGGTAAAAGCGCGTATGTACTCGGGTTTGGTTTGTCCAAGTAGCGTACACCATCTAAGCTGTGATTTTTGATGATACAGTTGGTTCTGAATATTGTTGCAGAGTTCAGTGTTTTGCTCTATGTTCTGGTGACTGTTTTTGTTGACAGGGTTTCAGTATTGGGTGTTGATGTTGCTAAGTGTTTGTGAGCTTCAATGATATTGATGGGTCCAGTATGAAAATTGGATGAAATGTGACCTTCAAATTGTAGTGTTGTGCTTCAGTGTATCTAGTCTGAAAATTTATGAAACGTGATACCTGGAGGAAGAAAGAGAAGGTTGTAGCCTTCTGTAGGCCAGCACCTACGTACTAGTATCTTGGCTAGTGCAAGAGCAAGAGGGGGTTGTAGCTCCCTTCCAGGAGAAGCTGGAGAACGAGAGAGGGTTGTAGCTCTCTGCAGGTTGCAGCCTGCGTACTGGTAAAGGACTGCACCAGTACATTGTAAAAGAAGTTTCTTATTAAAGGAATATAGAAAAAAATTATAGCAGGTGGTTTTCACCCACATTGGGTTTCCACCTTATATCATGGTGTTCATGTGTGCTTCTTGTGTGTGATAATCTGTTCTGTTTACTGCTTCTGTTTACTGTTCATATGGTCAATGAAGTTCTGATGCATTATCTAAAGATCAACATGTAATGGATTATCTGAATCATAAATAATCTGGATATATGCTAGTTTCTTTAGACACAGTCGCGTATACACACAGGATCGCTTAACTGAAGTAGCCTATATGTATCTAATTATGGAAATGAAAAAGTTTTACTGATCTGATAATACTGATTCACCCCCCCCCCTCTCAGTATTATTTCCAACATAACACGGTCTTGGTGAAAGTTTGAATTTTGGAGGTGACAACGTAATGTTTTGTGGGCCCTTGGCCTAGATTATGGACCTTTGGCTCGGTTTCCAAAGCTACGTGGGGCTCGATAAACTTATGGCCCACATCTCCTTTGGGTTTTTTGTACATTATGTAATGTTTTTTTATAATATAGTTGAATAGAAGGACCGACGTTTAATTCAGCAAAAAAGGAAAAGAAAAATATTAATTCGAATAAGCATACAATGTAATGAAAAAATAAAATATATAGTTAAGTTGTTTTAAACTTAAGCTATATAAAACAATATAAGTGTTGATGCATACGATAACTAAAGTTTCGATGTTTAAATTTTTGGAACTTAATTATTATTGCTCAATGTTTGTATTTAGGTGTGACTTTTTTGTGGCATAAACATATATATCTTTTGTTTCATGACCATATTTGAATCCAATACTTCTTATTTTCGAACTCAACATCAACAAAATTGATTTAATTTTATAAAAGTTTTATTTGGAATACGATTTATTTATAGAATTACAAAATATCTTAAAAAAGACAAAACTAGCAGAACTAGTTTTTGATGTAATAAAAAAATAAAATCCACCTGCCTTATATAAAACCAATAAATTGACACCCTTTATATTGTCCTAGCGATTTGCATAAAGATGAACAACAACAAAATATTGTTTACTATTATTTCATTAATACTATTATTTCATAAGTGTAAAAAAGAGCAATTACAACATCTTTTCGAAAGCACCAACCTACATCGATACAAAAACAAATCATTTATCGAACCACTAAAACTGAAACTTTTTGGATTATTATATATAAAATTTATAATAATAAATAAATAAAATTAATATTGTTTTTTAATTGTTTCATTCTTTATAAAAATAAAATTAAACTCCATTTAAAAATTTATCAAAACAAATTAGAACTCTACGACATTAATCCAAATATCAATGCAACTTTAATCCAAATATCAATGCAAGACACCAATATCAATACTTTATCATGTAACAATGTTGAGGATTGTAAATTGGTAAGAGAAAAAATTAATACATGTATAGTTGTATTTTGAATCACTAAGATTTTTTTAGATCATGATAAGACTAGTTTGACAATATATTCACATAGAGTTTACAACCAAATGTCTTATAGTTTGAGATGTGTCATAAACTATATTTTGTAGATTGTATTCAATATAAATGAAGGAAAGAGTCGAAGTGAAAAGAATATTAAGAGGTAAAAGATGCAACAAAGTTTCAGAATGAGTAGCTTGTAATCAAAAGTTTAGGTAACTCTCGATGCAATGAGTGCTAAGTGAACTATTCAAAAATCATGAGAAACTAGTCAGTTATTACTACCTCTCATAGAAATGGTTGGTCATATGTGACTGACTTACTCAATGTAGTTGAATCCCAAAATGATATCTAATATAATATGTTTTGGAAAACCCCATACTTAAATTCAAAAAAGAGTGAAGGGATCTCTACTTGAATGGTTCATGAGGCACAATACTTTCTAAGGTTTTGTAAATGGCGTACCAAGCTAAGTGGGCTTGATTATGGGATAAACTCCACAGTCAAGTGTGCTTGAGCTAGAGGCAATCTAGGATGGGTGACCTCCTGGGAAGTCCTGGTTAATTGGTACAATCCCCGAAGGCGATCTGGGATGGGTGACCTCCCGGGAAGTCCTGGTTAACTGGTGCAATCCCCAAAAGTGATTATTGACACTATGTGATTCATTTCACTAGTTTCAATCCCACTTCTTCACCCCTCATAGAAATGGTCATATGTGAATGACTTGCTTAATGCAATTGTTAACGCAATTGAATCCCAAAATAGTATTTAACTCCCTAATTGTCAATTTTACAAAAAGTTATATGTTTGGGATGGAAAGCTTCAAATTCAAATTATTTTATATTATGGTACAATTTTCAATGCATTTATGTATTAAAAAATTAGGACGACAATTCCAATATAAGTACAAACTTGATTTCTAAATTTTGCTCTGCTAGAAGTTGATTAAAGGTCTATAACAAAATCCAATACTAAAACTTCATAACTATCCATACAAACTAACACAAAGAACTGAAAAATAATTACATTAATGAAGTTCGAACACTAGTGATCTAATTGTATTATTAGTTACATTTTGTTTTAGGTAATATGATTATAATTTACTTAAATATAGTTTAATTTAGTTTTAAATATGGTTTACTTATTACATTAGTTTTATTTTAATTATTTTTAATTTTAATTTTATTTTTGTTACATAATTTTTATAATAATTTAGTTTAGTTTTATTTCATAACTTTATTTTAATTATTGATTAATATATGATTGAATTGTATTATTAATATTATTTAGTTTTAGGCAATACGACTATAATTTACTTAAATATAGATTTATTTTAGTTTTAAATATAGTTTAATATTATATTAGTTTTATTTTAATTACTTTTAATTTTAATTTTAATTTTTCTCTTTAATTTTTACAATAATTTAGTTTAGTTTTACTTCATAACTTTATTTTAATTCTTGATTAATATATTTTCTTATTATTACATTTTAGTTTATAGTTTGGTTTGAATGATTTATTTTTTACCTCATTTAATAGTTTGGTTGTATTTTATATTTATCCTTTTATTGTTTTGTTTGGTTGTTTTTTTAATTTCATTTAGTTTTAGGTAATAGAATTATAATTTAGGCTTGAGTTGTTTTAGTTCGGTAATATTTATATATTTTTATTTTTATTTTTTGTTTAGTTGTATTTTTAATTTCATTTTGGTTTAGTTGTTTAGTTTAGTTTTAAACGTTTGGTTATAACCATTTTTTATTTTAATTATTTTAAATTTTTGTTTAGTTTTTTTACTCTATAACTTTATTTTGATTCTTATTATATATATTTTTATTATTGGTTTTAGTTTTTAGTTTATTTTGAAGTATTGTTTTTTATCTTATTTTTTTACTTAATTGTATTATTAATGCCTTTTTATATTACTACATTTTAGTTTGTAGTTTAATTTAAACCATTTTTTTAAGTTTAATTGTAATATTAATTTCATTCAATTTTAGTTAATGTGATTATAATTTAGATTTACAGTTGTTTTAGTTTAGTTTTAAATGTGATTTAGATATTACTTTGACTTTATTTTAATTTTTTTTTTTTAATTTTTTAGTTTAGTTTTATTAATTCAAGTTTGACAATAATTTAGTTTATTCTATTCTTACATTAATATACTTTCATATTATTAATTTTTAGTTTGTAGTTTAGTTTGAATTGTTTTTTTTTTTTGTTGTTGTTGAAAATGCAACAAGAAAATCTTTATTTAATTTTTCCTTGAATTAAATCAGGAGAAAAGTTGTAATTTCACATTACAAGACAACTTGTAAGAGTTAACTAAGTTAATCTCACTTAGTTGACTCAATTAATTTGAATTGAGGGTCTAACTTGAGTCATGTAGAGTGCCTCTTACCTTCTAAGAGCCCTAGTTGAGTTTATTTTGAGTTGTAATTAATTAATTCAGTTTAACTGAGTTAAAGTGAGTTAAACTAGTTCCAATTGTTGGAGGAACTAGTAGGAGGTCTAGTAGTGGGGTGTGGCTTCAATGTTCAACCATTTAACTGATAATTTAGCCATAAATAACCCATGCATGTGTGATCTACAAGTTACCCAACAGCTTGAGTGTTCAACCAGCTAGTTGATATTCATCCATAAATAAATGAAGCATGTGTGATCTACGAGTTACACAATTGATATTAGAGTTCAAGGGTAGTGTACTACCAGTTGTGTAATGACCCAAATTTTCTAGCAATTAGAAGGACTGTGATGGATTGCCCAATTATGAATGAAGAGTTTACCTAATTAATAGGGGATAATCCCCAAGGAAATAGGGACTTGGGCAAGCATAAAATTGTTTAAGTATTGGCCAAGGCTTTTGATGCGGCAATATTTCACCTCTTCCTACAATGTCCACTTCCTCACACCTCTCCAACAATTCACACAAATTGTTCCACTTTAATGAGTTTATGCAAACTCAAAATAACATTTTCATTCAAACTTAAAGAAGATAACATAAAGAATATAATATAAGGAGTCATACATAAAGCCCTTGGCAAATCTGCATTTCCATAAACAAATAAAAGGTGTACATGTGTAACTTCACAATCATAACTTTCTCTCTTGGCCTCATTATGCATTCATTTGGACATTAGTTCTCATTTCCCGTAAGCTTACAAATAAATATAATTAAGAAATACAATCTATTTTCTAAATCCTAAAAACACTCTATAAATCATCCATAAATCACTCTGTAAATTAGTGTTTCCTAAATCCTAAAATCGCTTCTTGATTTATTCCAGAAATCTCTCATGATTTATTCCCTAAAGCTTTCATGATTTATTCACTAAATATCTCAAGGTTTTCAAGGCCAATTATTTTTTTCCTTATGGAAAAAATCTTAGCTATCCATAACTTTTCCAAACCTAATCATATCCTAACAACCACACATTTCTGTAACTTTTCGAAATCTTAGAGATTTTCCAGCTCATTTGAGTTATCATACAGTCATAGGGGAAAAAAATTAAATAATTAATATAATTGGTTAGGGAACCAATTCCCTCGGTGAATAAACAGAGCTCTACTCTAGTCAAAATATATTTTGACTTGGAAGTTTGGATGCTCCTGCATGAGACTCCCAATGTGAAAAGGAATCATGGTCTCCTGACCATGTATTGATGAAGAAAATCTTCCTGGATCCCAAAATTTGTTTTGCAATTTTTCCTTTTCCTTCTCATGTTAATGTTTCCTTATTTTCATATTCCTCACTCTTCTAGACTTCGAGACATTATGTTGTAATTCTCCTCCTTTTCTCGCTCTACCATCGTCAAGCCTTTGTTATCTTCTTTATTTCCTATGACATGACTCCTCTAGGATATTGTAATCATCAACCTCATTATCCCCTCAATCTCTACGTCAATCTTATCGTCTAGCTGGCATAAGTCACCATTCCTTGTTAGAATTTGTTGTTTTCTTCCACTAAATTACCAAGATACCATTTCTCTAAAGTTTCTTCCATCATTCCCTACATTTTTTATTTCAACTCATCATCATTATTGTCCCCTTGTTGTTGCATTATTTCCATGGGAAACTCATTCTCATCATTTCTTGGAGTGTTGCAATTCAATATACTCTATGTCATTGGATTATTCAACCAATATTATAAAACCTTCAATTATGCAGCAATAAATTGCATGTCCACTCCTTTCCAACTTTGCATAGTCTCTTCCAATGGGTTTTCTACTTCATAATTTGAACTATCTCTAAGACAACTATTTTCTCTCTCCACATTCTCGTCCCTTTCAAAATTTCTATTACTTTCACACATTGTATCTGCACATCTTCACTCCTTATTGGTTAGATATGACAATCCCATATGCTCCATTGAAATGATAAAATCCTGAGCTTCCATTTATGCATTCCATGTAGACATAAAACATTCATTAGTTCTAATAACATGACCTTGAATTCTCTTTTGGTACTTCCAACTCTCTTTACTCACTTTATCCAAGAATCCTAAACCAATCTATGATCATATGCCTCATCCATCTTCCTTCATTTCATGCATGCAACTTCTTAACTAGTCATTGGACTCTTTTTCCAACATAAAGTCCATTCCTCAATTCTTTCATTAGTTTTCCAGCCACTATTTTGTTCTCTCTTGTAGATGGTTATTTATTTCGTTGAGCTCTTCCTTTATGTTAGTTATCTCATTCTCCCTTCCTTCATCACTCATTTCCTTTTCTCCAGCTGTCTCAGCCTCTAGTCTTCTTTGACTATAATTTTTCTCTGAACCCATAAAATGAATACCAATAACCATATTTTCCTTCTTCTTCTTCTCCTATGAACTATCCTTGTTCACTTGTAAATTGCAACCAATCCTTTACCTCATAGAAAATTTTGTACCAATTACCAATAACTCACCAAGATTTCTCCCTATCTTAGCCTTTTCGTATTTCTAATTTCTTCTCTGGAACATTCTCTTGGAAATTATACCCACACTCATCGTGGACCTCCCCTCTGACAACTTATACCCAACTACTTCTTGTTGGAAGTCCTCCTTCGTTTGGTTGCAACCCTCAATTCCAAATAGCATACCAGCTCTGATACCACTTGATGCAGCAACAATTCACCTCTTCCTACAATGTCCACTTCCACACACCTCTCCAACAACTCACACAATTTTTTCCAATTCAATGAGTTCGTGCACACTAAAATTAATATTTTCATGCAAATTTAAAGAATATAACATAACACAATATAACACAAGGAGTCATACATAGATCCCTTGGAGAATTTGCATTTCCATAAATAAAGAAAATGCATACATTCATAACCTCACAATCATAAATTCTGTCTTGCTCTAATTCTGCATTCATTTGTCTATTAGTTCTTATTACCTATAGGCTTACAAATAAATTGAATTAGGAAATACTTTACCTTTACTAAATCCTAAAAAGACTCCATAAATCATCCATAAATCAACTCTTCCTAAATTATAAAATATCTCGCTGATTTAATCCACAAATCTCTCATAATTTATTCCCTAAATATTTTATCATTTATTCCCTAAATCTCTCATGTTTTTCAAGGTAAATTAGTTTTTTCCTTGTGGAAACAATATTAGCTATCCATCACGTTTCTAAAACTAATCCTATTCTAAAAACCACACTTTTATATAGCTTTTGGAATTCTTAGAGATTTCCTAGTTCATATGAGTTTTCATAAAATCATAGGGAAATACATTTAAATAATTAATACAATTGGTTAGGGAATTAATTCCCTCAATAAAAAAAAGGACCTCTACTCTAGTGAAAATGTATTTTGACTTGGAATTTTGGATGCTCCCGCATCACCTTGTCTACAAACAAGTGATACAAATAGAGATAGTGTAGAGGTTACTTGACCTTGAGCAAAGCATTGTAATCTTCTCATATTTTTTTGACTAATGCAATATAGATAGAAAGGGGTTTTAGCTATGGCTTTCCTCAGGAAATAATTGTGTAACGTGTTGGTTGACTTATTTCTCTTGTATGCTTCGTGACTTCATGATTGTTAATTGTTTCCAAAATTCGTAGAGTAGATTCAATTCTATTTTTTTAGTAACTACAATTGGTAGTTTGAATTTACAAGGAATTTCTACATGGTATTAGACTAGGAATCACAATTGAAGAGAAGATTTGGAATTTGTCTTTGCAGGTAAATTGAATTTACATGATCATTCTTTAGAGACAATAGAATGTCATTCTATGGACTGAGAATAGAGTATGCCCTTGAGGGTAGCTAGAATTATATTTTTTGGAATGACGGAATGGAGGAAGTGTTGCAAGATAATGAGCTAAAGGAATGGATAGATAATTATACTCCTAAACCTCCAACAACCAATGTTCAATATTTAGAAGAATGGAAGAAATGTGTGGTAAAGGTGAGGAAGACATACTAGAAGGAGTTCGAGATCATATTGTCTCAAATATCCACATGAAGGATACCCCATATACAATTTGTAAATCCTTCATAGACTTGTTTCAAAACAAGAATGACCATAGGAAGTTGGTACTAAAGGAAAATCTTCATAAAATCAAGATGGAGAAAGAAACACAATACCACAGTACCTGAGTAGGTTCACCCAATGTCAGGATGAAATTCAGAGTGTTGGTATTATAGTTTTTGAAGATGATCTAGTATGCATAGAACTTCTAGTCCTTCCCAAGAGATGGCACAACTACCAAGATTCGGTAAATGGGAGGGAGAAGCTACCAAATTAGGAGCGATTGTGGTCTGACTTGGTGCAAGAAGAAATAAGGCAGAATATCATAGGTGGAACCTCATCCAAGCATAAGGATTGGGAGAATTGTACTTTGCCTAGAAAGGAAAAGAAAGGGAAAGGGAGGAAGTCCCAATCCAAAGGGATTTTGGTAAGGAAAGCAATAAGAATGACTTGTCGAGCATTAAATGTTTTCACTCTCATGAGCTGGGAACTATGCCATGAAGTGCCTGCATAAGAAGGCTAGTAAGAAGCCCTCAGGAGAAATGATAGTTGAAGCTCTAGCTTCATAATTCGATTTGGATTTCACCCTCATTTCATGCACAGTGACATCAGCAATGTGTAGTGTGTGGTGTCTTGATATTGGAGCCTCATTCCACATGACAGGAAGCAAAGAATTTTTTAGTGACTTAGAGGAGAACGACCTCGAGATGCACATCGAGATGGGAGATGATGGAAGGTATAGTGCAACTAGTATCGATACAGTTACTTTTTAGAGAGAGTTGGTTCTTGTTGGGCCTCCAAAATGTCTTCAAAATAACATCCACTTTCACCTTTATCGCCACCATTTCACTCACATGTTGCAACTCAATAACCATATAACCTTTCATTAACCACCATTTTCATAAATATATGGGTTAGTATCCTTATTTACCAAAGTTATTTATTTTATGTGTTTAAAGTGAATTTATGATTAGAAACTAGGAAACTAACATGGTTTCATGTATCTATGTATATGGCTTGAGTTTCATGACATGTGTAGGTCATTTGGAAGCTTCCAAGGCACCCTTATGTGGCCTCCAATGATCAAATTCGAATTCCCTTCAAAGGAGATTTGGATAAAGGTCAAAGAAGGATATGTGTCCTATTTGGATTGTAACTCTATGAGGTGTCTCATCATTTCTTATTTGGATTAGAACTCTATGAGACACCTATGGGATATGTGTCCCATTATGAGTTGTTTGGTTGTAACTATATGAGATTTTAGTGGATCTTCATTAAATATGGTAGCTTCTTATATTTTTGTATAAATAGGAGAGCCTTCTCCTTTGAAAGGCATGTGTAAAGTTAGAGAAATTCTCATGTTTTTAATAGAGAATTTGGAGCTTATACTTGGAGATTTGAAGATTTAGTTTTGCTTGCATATGGAGCTTCTTCACTTGCCATCCTCATACACCATTGGAATGGCCATCTAATTATTGTGAGATTTAATTGCTTTTATAGATTAAATTTCATTTGCTTTCTTAGTATTAGTTTTAGAATGACTGTGTAATCTTTGCTTTTCTAAAAGAATTTCAATAGGGAAGATTTATGTATTTTCTAATTGGATTAAGTTTGAGGAAATGGCTCATAGTTATTTAGCTTCCTTTTATGTTTTGTTATTTACATTCTTAGATCAAACCATCAATTCATTGTATAATTGAATAAAGGATCAAGCCAAGAAGGTGACTTCAAATTGGGTGACTGAATGTTCAACCTATGCAATCATTGAGCTTTACTTTTTCGTGCTTTTATATTTGCTTTTAAGATCCTCATTTAATTGCGTTAAATGATATTCTTGAAGATCATTCTAAGAAATTGATTTAATAATATTTCAAGATTGAATGGTTGAGTATTTAATACATGCAATTACTGAGTTATTTTCTGCACACTTTACTTGATTTTATAGGACATTAGAAGTTAAAGTATAAATAGTTTCTTACACATCATCTCAAGAAGGTAACACTTCATAATTGAATGTTGGAGTAACTAAGTATACATTACTTGTTTTTATTTCATAGTGTAGTTGAATTTCATTTTCATTATCTGATTTCATATATTAGATGAATTGGTTTTCATTATTTTGTAGTTAGATTGATCTAAATTGAAAGACAGTTTCTAGCACATACAGTGCACGCATACTTCACAATTTTATGAAACCCCCGTGTTGACACATTAAATGATAGGCAATCAGTTAGCCCCAACATTTTGGCGATGTTGCCGGGGGAGTGTGCATAGGAACTAACTTCCAGTTTAGAGTGTATTTTTTTTTTTTTACTTACTAACCATTTATGAAAAACAGATTTAGAATGCAACCCAAACACTACAATGAGGAATGGTATCAAGAAGTGGTTACACCACAATCTTCATCAATTCTTCAAGAGATCCTTGCGGAAAATCTAAAGGTTAAAACAATTTCTCATGTCCGCATGCACAATCAGTTACATTTCACAAATTTTGAGATGAAAATTTTAGAAATTTTAATCCGTAAATGGCTCCATTGGAAACATTCATATACTTAAAAATTAAAAAAAAAAAATTAAGTAGGATAAACTAGGAAATAAAATCAAGCTTGATTGCATTTTTTTAAAGTTCTTGATTGCATTTTTTTAAGTTTTTAGACTTTAAAATCTTCTAGAATTTTAGTTATTTTCTTTCATTTGTTCATTAACCTCACAAAAATATTTTCAATAAAAAAAAATCATGTTTTCATTCTTAAAAGAATCATGTTAGATTTTCAATTAAAAAAAATAACAAAAAAAAAAAATTCTTCATGTTTTCGAATAAGGGAAATGTAGAATTTTAAATAAAAATGATCAATTGATAACTAGTTGTAATGTGACCCGCAAGGAAAAAAATTGTTAGCTTCGAATCCAAAATTCAAAAATCCATCATAATAAAAAAATCATGCTCGAAGAGGCTGTTGTTTGTGCAACATAGCTCAAAAACAGTTCTAAATTCTAATATTCTTTGCATGTGTTCTGAACTGTATCATACGAGCCAACTGGTCTGGTCATTCACACCAAAGAGGAGTCAAATTATATTTGTAGGGTGGTTCTATTCTGATCCAACTACTTTCATAGGTTTAGCCAGCCAGATTGACGGGTTATGGTTTGTAGTGACCTTCAAAATGCTGTATCATATTTATGTTTTTTCTATTTGAATAAGTTTTTGCAAATTAGCTACGGAACACAACCTATTTTGCATCTAACTTTGTGTTTCGTAGCTACTTCCATGGTTTAGCAAGTTACAGGTGTTAAATGAAGAAACTGGCCACATTGGCATCTCTGGAATCGTCTCAAAATGGATTATGTGCTAGTCATCCAACCCATATCGATAAAAAAGCCAGCTCAAGACCACAGTCAAAGCCCTGTTTTCAGGTTCCAGTGCATTCACTTTAAAGCCTTAGATGCTTGAAATTGAGAACCATTAATCATTTCTATAAAAATTCACAATTTCAGAAATAAGAATTGAAGCTACCATAATCTTTTTGAAGAATAACAATTGAACCAAACACTGGGGAGAAGCTGATCAAGCTCTTCACAGTGGATCTACTAGATAGTAGTTTTTTGGATTCCACTCATGACTTTGATGGAGTTTTTCATGTGGCCAGTGCTATTGAATTCATCCCTAAATATCCTGAGGTAAGTAACTTGGTCGCTTCAATTTTCCCAAACAAGATTCCATTCATATATAAGCATCTAAGTATTAATACTTAGTAACTTGAAATGATGTCATCTAGCTGGAAGTTGACAGAACACTAAATGTTCTCAAGGCTTGCACAAAGGCGTCTGTATCCACGGTTATGGAAGAAGCATAATTAGTACATTGTTGAAATCCATTAGATGTGTATCCCATTAGATGTGTATCACCTTGCTGGACAGATACATAACTAGCCTTGAGAGCCACCACACAAAAAATCTAACCCAGAAAGCCCGAGTCCAATACTTGCAAAGGAAATTCATAACAATTGAAAAACAGCAATTTTTAAACATGATTTATGGCCAGATGAAAACAAATTTAAGAAAATCGATACATGGGATTTTTTCGGGATCAGGGTGAATTAGATAACCCAGAAACGGTTTCCTCAATTTCGCAATTGTTTGAGAGAAATATGAGATTCTTAGGGACCCTATTTCACTGACTGCATGAGGAAAAACAATTTTAATAATGCACAATTGTGGCCATATTCTGATTTCCCTTAGAAATATCCACCCAGATCCAATTTCCCAGGGTAAATTCCAACTTGAGACAGTTGGAGAAAACGACTTGAATTTGGGTGCCCCAATTTCTTGTGCCAATTCATACACTGTGCATGGGAATTGTTAATTTGCTCCTTTGAACGAGCCACTGTGAGATAGAATGAGAATGGATTTCAAGAGATTGAATAACGGTTCAGTGATATTCACTGTTTGATAACTCATGCAGTCAAAGAATGAAGGGATTAATTGATAAGAAGGTTGATTCTATTTCATTACATCCTCAATACAAAATTGAACATAAGAAAGAAAAGGGATTCTCTAAAATAACAATAACGCCTTCATGTTCTGATCATCCAAGTATCTTGGTTTCATTATCTCGACGTTGTATTTTGAAGGGGATGGTATGTGAGAGGAACCAAATATCTCGTATCAAGTATTATGGAAGCTTTGATGTATCCCTTGGCAGGTTCTTGTGGGATAAATTATCTAACCAAATTTCCAGCCAGCAGATGCACATAGCCTTTGCCTTTGCTAGCGATTTTGTAACCCTTGCTTATGTTGATTGGGTTTGATTGGGTTAATAGCTTTCTGCTAAACATGTTTTTATACCAAAATGATCACGTTTCTTTGAGTATTGCATGTACCAAAGAAGAATGAATTACAAATGAAAAATCTTATGCCATGGCACAACGAAAGAAGATCGACAAGATTTTAGCTACAGAAACTGTGCACATTCTGCATCTGAACAATGATTTTGTAGCTGAACAGCAATTCTAGAGCTAATCGACGATTTTGCAGTTGAATAACGATTCTGCAGCTAACCAACAATTCTGCAGCTGGAAAACAATTATGAAGCTATGCATTTAACTCAATTATTTATTTTTCAAACAATGCATTCTAACCATTTCATCTTCTTACATCATCTTCCACTGTAGCATCATGTTCCCATGCCACATTTTACATGACAATTTTCACTGTTTCATAAAAGTTTCAAAACAATCTAACTTTATCATACGACATCGGAATTCGATGATTCAAGCATCATTCGAAAGATCTGAACGAGATCTACAAAATTAGGAAGTTATTATTAGATTTTGAAACACAAAGAATAAAAAAAAATGTTGAAAAGAAACAATAGGTAACTTGAGGCACTACTTTCGACACAAGTATAAAATTCTTTTGGTTTTCTTTCATGAACGTTTAATACTACCAATTCTTATTTTTTTTAATGTAAATGTCATTAACAGAGAAATTAATCACCTCTCTATTTTGATAACTTTACAATCCATTCGAGAAGAAGTAAAAGTTTTTTGCAGGTTCCAAGAGGAAGAATAGATGACCATAAGCAAATAGTGTCTCTCAAAGACCACATTTAGTTCATAAGAAAATGATCAAAGCAACAACAGAGATGAAACATCAATGCATGAGCACATGCTAATGAATATTAGATCTAGAAGTTTCAAGCCTTTCAGGTGCCAGTGTTTCCATTGCATCTAAACTCCTTCAGTTAATAAACCCTTCATCTCATTTCCTTTGTAGTTGCATTGCATTTCACTTACTCAGTCAATAAAATTCTCATCTCATTTTCCTTCACTGCTCATTCATACAAACTATATTTTCCTACCTTTCTTTCACTAACTCATAACCCATCTTCATAAAGACATTTAGCTCACTTACATGCTAATTTGTCCTTTTACTTTCCATTCACCTGTCATTTTCCTTTCTGTTAAATAGACCTTGATCCACTGCAAAATTTTCCATTCATAGTCCTTCAAAATCATTGTTTCATGCTCATGTTAGATGATGGAGGATTCCTTAAGGCCTTCCTTCAAACAAGCCTTGGCCTATCGACAACGACACATTATCTAGGTCCAAGGCTAGAGTCCTGATTAGTACCTTGAGGCTTGTGTGCCTTAATGATAGGCTCTCTCGCCAACAATCATGGGAATACATCAATGTCCCTTAGTCATTGGATCTTGCAAGTGGCTCGACATTAGCTCATTTATTCACCCTTCACAAGATGTACTTAGTTACGTTGGCACTCATAGACATTAATGGCGAGTTTGCCTCACATTGGTTAACGACATTCATCAATGGTCGGTAATCCAATGACCTCTTCATGCTCGACACCGACACATTTATTCGCATGAATAGACTTGTACCAGCAGTTAAATAATGATTTAAGACTATATCACTTCAGCATTTTTCAACAGATACAACAGATTTAGTAGTAGAAATAAAGAATCCATGTCATACCTCCATAACATATATATATAAAAAAAATATATATATTTTTTTTTACCATAGTAAATACCATCATAGCAACTATACATTATATGGATGACTATAACCTTAGTCATTTCCAAAAATTCTAGTTTTATGTTAAAAGTCTCATGGTAGTTAGGCTCTAATGTTCCGTGCAATAAAGGACCATATGCCAATGGTCTCTGACAGGCTCAATTACTCCTGCATTAAGATTTACCATGGCTACACTTCCAGTTTAACTTACATTTGGATTTACTATTTATTATGTGCTTTGCCATGGTAATGTGGCATGAGAAGGCTTGTCCTTTTGCAGCTATCTACCTCGACACTCTCATTGCATCGACGGTGGAAGGTTTGAGTCCTTGATCCGATGGCTAGGCTTTGTTTTGAAAGTTATACTATCTTGTTTGTTGGAGACATTCCTCATTTTTCCCCTTTGCTCCTTGGTGCTCGCCCCTACTTCCTGAGCTCCCTCTTTGGTAGGTTTGGCTTGCAGTCTTAGGGTTTCATTTCTTGAGGCTTTAATGCAGTCAAATGATTCCAGGGCTAAAGCTGTTGGTTTCACCTCAACTGAGCGATATGTTTTATGGTGAATTGTTTTTCTTTTTTTCTTTGTTTAAGATTTGACTCTACATATATTTTCGTTGTTTCCCCAAAATTTAAACCCCAACTCTAATGAAGTTTGTTGTTATACGCTATCTGCAGGTGTAATGGAAGATGTACATATGGGCTCAGGAGGTTTTAAGGTGGAAAACATGGATCCCCTTACTGCTTCTATAGCTCAAGGGTTTTTCAGGTAAACCTGTTAAGCTACTCAGATGTTTTATCTACTATATGGGTACACAAGTAGATGATTTGTGGCTTGATGTACTAGGGCTTGAGAGATTTGCTAAACATTTTATAGTTTTGAAGTCGTATGGGGTTTTTGTTGTTAAGTTCATGACAATTCTTTTTCCATGTAGTTCCCTCCAGAAATATGATCCAGTTCCTCCTAGTCAAAGAATTTCTTACATGGTTTGTGAGTTTTGTAACTAAGGCCATACCAACATAGTTTTTTTTAAGTTATAAGAACTGCAAGAAATTCTTAACCACTACTCTCGGCTTGATGGCCTGGTTTGGATGACCTCTGAGGGTTTGAAGCTATTTAAGTCTCTCTGGTTGCTATGTAAAAATGGGTTCTCGTTTTATGTAATTAAAGACTCTCTAGTCTCTATGTGTATATGGGTGCTCGATTTTTGTTAAAACACAATGCTACCTTTGTGTTCAAAAAGTTTTCACTGAATTGTGCGATGTTGGTATGTTGTGTGAACATTGAGACGTGGATTCCATATATTTAATATATTATTTCCTCTTGCTAATTTTCTACTCTATTCTAAGGTAATGTTGAAATTCCTTACTCGCATGGTGTAGGCTTACTTCTAGTCTTCCAATGTCAGATAAATCATAATGCTTAGTTTTGGTAGAAGAGATATTTGAGTTTCTCTCATGATATATCAAAACTCTTTTATTTAACTCCTCAAGGCTACAGTAAGAATCCTTCTGGGTTTTCTATATTTTCTATATATTTGTTTAACAATTTCGGTGCCCAGCTAATATTCAATTTTCTTCTAACTCTGTTGGAACTCTTCTTTTGTGTGATATCATCTCTGTAAAGGGTTTCCATAAAATATCTTACAGATCTCCTTGAACTATATTAAGGCAATCCTTTTTTAATGTCCTAGAAAGAACCATTTGTTTCGTTTGTTCTTACTACGGTTCTCTGAGGTATAAAATTGTGCTACCTTCCCTATGAATTTAGTTTTTCCTTTATTCTTGGTACTAACATCTTTAAGTTTCTTTCTCTTCTAAATAAAGAACTTGAACAGGTCATTTTCTGAGTCTAAATTATGTTATAGTTTTTAAGATAATACTGCTCTGTTTAAGTAAATAAAATAACTAGTTCTGTATAGTTAAAACCATACTATTAATGATTTCCAAGTAATATCTTTTCAGTATCAACTGTTCCACTTCAGTATTTTCCAAATTACATTTAATGACACATATTATAGATTATTCAACAGATTAGTTTTAGGAAGATACCACCTACCTGAGTTGTCTTAAGAAGGAAAAACCTCAGTGGTAGGAGTCACCTTTGTTACCTTCTATTTTCATCCACCCGACCATGAGATTTTCCTTCAGGACCAAATCTCCCCCCAAGCTTGAGCACTCATGAGACCACTATCTTCTGCAATTTTTGCACTAAGTGCTGTTGCTATCTGGTCATCACCAGACTTAGCTTTCCCTTTCCATCTGACCTTTCAGCACGGTTTTTCCTCCCCCACCACTCCTTTTTCTTTGCAGCATTCACAACTAGGGGAGGTAGTTAGGGTTTCTGGAAACTGCCTCTTCTAACTTCCTTGTTATGAGAATTTACAAGATCTGTTAATATTCAAACCATTTCCTTCTTCAATAATTAACAATATTAATCACCTCTAACAAATAATAACAATAGTATCCTATTTTTTTCTTACTATGGTAAAATTAAATATTTACAGTTTTTTGGGGACATTACAATCCACTTCACAACCTCATCCACCATTTATGCAACCAAGAAGCAAATGAATTCTACATTTCATTCCATGATCCAGAAGCAACCACAGTCTTCAATTTCCATAACTTGTGCACATTGAATGTAAGTGAAGGTATGTGGTTTTCTAATTTTTAGTCATGCAATTCCTTAAAATACTAAAATTGTAACTCTGGGAAATTCCTCACTTCCTCTTTCACATTGTCATATCTTTAGTTGGGGGGAGGGGAAATCATTTCATATTTGTATATCATACACCATCACGCATTTTCATTTCATCCTAACATACTTGTCCTAATCAATTATGATTGCATTATGGTTCAAAGAGTTATATGATTTGCAAATAATGTCTAAATTAAGAGCACACTATATGGCTGATTTTGAAGATGCATTCTTAAATAAGTTCAATGAATATTGTTGCAACAAAAAGAAATAAGGAATTGAAACACAAGAACCAATACCAATTATAATTTGGTTGAAACACAAGAACCAACCAAACTTGTTGCAATTCAATGTATGACAAGTAATACTTTGCAAAAATAAATAAAATTGTCAAATGCAAAGTTTAAGGACATATGATATAAGCCAAGCTCATTCAAAAGCAAAGATGTCGTGAGCAAATCAAAGGAATTAATGCAATATTTCCATGAGGACATGCAATTACTCTAGTTGGGGGTTATGTTGGGCTTCCAAAATGTCTTCAAAATGACATTCACTTTCACCTTTATCGCCACCATTTCATTCGCATGTCACAACTCCATAACCATATAACCTTTCATTAGCCACCATTTTCATAAATATATGGGTTAGGATCCTTATTTACCAAAGTTATTTATTTTTTGTGTTTAAAGTGAATATATGATTAAAAACTAGGAAACTAACATGGTTTCATGTATCTATATATATGGCTTGAGTTTCATGACATGTGTAGGCCATTTGGAAGCTTTCAAGGCAGGTTTATGTGGCCTCCAATGCTCAAATTCGAATTCCCTTCAAAGGGGATTTGGATAAAGTTCAAAGAAGGATATGTGTCCTATTTGGATTGTAACTCTATGAGGTGTCTTGTCATTTCATATTTGGATTAGAACTCTATGAGACACCTAGGGGATATGTTTCTCATTATGAGCTATTTGCTTGTAACTATATGTCATTTTAGTGGATCTTCATTAAATAGGGTAGCTTCTCATGTTTTTGTATAAATAAAAGAGCCTTCTCCTTTGAAAGGCATGTGTAAAGTTGGAGAAATACTCATGTTTTTAATAGATAATTTGGAGCTTATACTTATTTGAAGATTTAGTTTTTCTTGCATATGGAGATTCTTCACTTGCCATCCTCACACACCATTGGAATGGTCATCTAATGATTGTGAGATTTAATTTCTTTTATAGATTAAAGTTCATTTGCTTTCTTAGTATTAGTTTTAGAATGACTGTGTAATCTTTGTTTTTCTAAAAACATTTCAATAGGAAGGATTTATGTATTTTCTAATTGGATTAAGTTTCAGGCAAGGGCTCATAGTTATTTAGTTTCCTTTCATGTTTTGTTATTTACTTTCTTAGATCAAACCATCAATTCATTGTAGAATTGAATAAAGGATTAAGCCACGAAGGTGACTTCAAATTGGGTGATTGAATGTTCAACCTATGCAATCATTGAGCTTTACTTTTTCATGCTTTTATATTTTCTTTTAAGATCCTCTTTTAATTTCATTAACTGATATTCCTAAAGATCATTCTAAGAAATTGTATTAATCATATTTCAAGATTGAATGGTTGAATATTTAATACATGCAATTACTGAGTTATTTTTTGCACAATTTACTTGATTTTCTAGGACATTAGAAGTTAAAGTATAAATAGTTTCTTACGCATCATCTCAAGAAGGTAACACTTCATAATCGAATGCTAAAGTAACTAAGTATACATTAGATGTTTTTATTTCACAGGGTAGTTGAATTTCATTTTCATTATTTGATTTCATAGATTAGATGAATTAGTTTTCGTTATTTTGTAGTTATATTGATCTAAACTGAAAGACAATTTCTAGCACATATAGTGCACGCATGCTTCAAAATTTTATGAGACCCCCGGGTTGACAAATTAAATGACAGGAAATCACTTTGCCCCAACAATTCGCGTCTGACATTAAAATATTTCATGTGTTTCTGGGTCTGAAGAATAATTTAGTTTCAATTGTTATGTTGGAATACTATGGCTATGATGTGATATTTAGAAAAGGAAAGTATTTCCTTATACATATCATCATGAGGCAAGTGAAGTAGACATGGGTTCGGGTGAAGAACATCTACAAATTCGATGTAGAAGATTATGTTTCCTTGAGCATGAAAGTAGAGAACATGCAGAGCTGAGTCATCGTGAATTATTTCCTACAAGATTGGGACATTTGTACCATGGAGCATTGAATATCATGCAACATATTTCTACAGGACATCCCAAGGGTTCACTAGAGCAATAAGATACATGTAAAGGGTGTACATTGGGGAAGTACACCAAATCCACTTTTAATGATAAGGACATTTGAGTGCAAACGATCCTTGAAAGAGTTCACTCAAATGTGTGTGGATTGTTCTCAATATCCTCTAAGGCCAAGCACAACTATTATATTATATTTGTAGATGATTTTTCATGTAAGTGATGGATTTTCTTCATGTAGAAGAAAGACCAAACATTCTCCAAAATTTATGAATTTAAAGCACTTTTGAGAAAGACACTAGCACGAAAGTGAAGGTTCTGAGGAGAAATAATGGTGGTGAATATGTGTCAAATGAGTTTAAAAAATTTTGTGCATTAGAAGGAATTCGATGAGAGTTAGTAGCACCCCATAACCCAAAATAGAATGTGGTGGCTGAGAGGAAGAACAAAATTATTACGGGAGTTGCATGGGCGATGTTACATGATCAGGGCCTACCGTTGTACTTCTGGGATGAAGCATGCAACATAGTTGTATATGTATAGAACATGAGTCCTCATTAGATTGTTGAGATGAGTAGACCAGAAGAAAATAGATGTGTCACAATTTAGGATCCTTGTTTAGTTTAGTATCATGTTACTAAGGATGCAAGGAAAATGCTAGAGTCAACAACTACATTTGGCATGCTTGTGGGGTATAGTGATACACCTCAAAACTATTGGGTGTACCTTCCATCTCATAGGATGACAGTTGTTTGTAGAGATGTGAAGTTCAATGAAGAGAATGCCATGATATTTTCCCTTGAGAGTGAGCTTCAATTACATGAAAATTAGGATATTTTAGCTCCAAAGGAAGAACCTTAGAATGATGTGGAGCAACCACAAGCTTAGGATCAAAGAGTGGAAGAACCCACTCATGCAGAGACATCTAGATATGGGTGGAAGCACACCATGGAAGATGGCATATAATTGCATGATGTTATAGAGATGTGGGAGCACCCACATCATAGCAGAGGTACAAGAGGTCACAGATTAGTACACTAGGTACATGGATATGATGGCTAAACTAGTCAAGACAAAACCATCCTCATCCAATGAAGCAGTATAGAATCTAGTATGGGTTGATGCCATGGTAGATAAATGTGATTCCATAGTCAGAAACAATGTTTGGGAAGTTGTCCTAAGGCTAGAGAACAAGTCAGTGGTATATTCCAGGTGGATCTACAAGGTGAAGAAAGTAGCATATGGAAGCATGGAGAAAAAAAAGGCACGATTTCTAGCCAAGAGGTTCTCTGAGGTTGAAGGAATTGATTATGTGGAGACCTTTTCTCCATTAGCAAGGTATTGTTCAATAACACCAATTCTAGGACTTGTAGCACAAATGGGACGGAAGATACACCAGATGAATGTGAGTACAACATTCCTCAATTGAGTGATTGAGGATGAGGTGTACATTGAGAAGCTAGAAGGATTTGAGACCTTCAATAGAGATTCACATGTGAAAAATCAAGCGAGTGATGTATGCATTGAAACAAACGCCCTCTGATTGGTACATTAGGATCGAAAACTATTTCACGAGGTTGGACTTCACCAAAAATGAAGAAGATACAAACCTTTGCCATATTTTGGTTTAATGTAAATTATTGATTATAGTATTATATGTCAATGATTCAATTCTAACAAGTGATGAGAAGCTGGTTAAATCCTACAAAGAAGATCTTGTAAGAGAATTTGAGATGAAGGATCCGGGGCTCATCCATTATTTCCTTCGTATAGAAGTATGACAAGGAAATGGGGAACAGTTTGTCTCTCGGGTCAAGTATCCCAACATAATATTGAAGAAGTTCCACATGGGGAGTAGCAAACCCATTGAGACTCCTCTAACAGGGAATTAGAGGAAGGAAGATTTGTAGAAAATGTTGTAGATTCACAAGCTCATGCATTCTACAAAAGCATAGGACAATAATCTACCTCTACTTTCATTCATCGGAATCCAATAGATGGATGAAAATAATAATTGACAAGAGGAATGTAATCAAGGTACACATAACACATTAAATATTCAGGGAAAGCCATAGCTCAAAATCCCACTATATGTATTGTGTATATCAAAAATTGAAGATGATAATACAATTCTTGTTCTCACAAGAACAATCCCAACACTTAGTATAATCAATCCTCAACTCATAAGAAAATTGTTGGCCAACACGTAGCCAATTATGCAGCTCTCTAAGCCCCTATTTCCTTGTGCAATTCCTATGTTTGATTAGCCGATATTAATGGGAAACCAATGCATCCAAAACTACGCAATCCCTGCTAGGTTCAGTTCCTGATTGCATGCATGATCTATACAACCTAGTAAATCATACGACTGATAGTACATTGTCCTTTTGCTCTGGTCTCAACTGGTTCTTTCTCAGAATTGACATGCATGAGTTTCTTATGAGGAAATCTTCAATTAAATCGAGTAGCACTAGTTAATGCAGTAGTACACCAAGTGACTGTTAACTCAATATTAGTTCCTCAAATATTTTGGAACTAATTTAACTAAACTTAACTTAGTAAACTGAGTTATCTAATTACAAATCACAATTAACTCATACTAGACCCCTATAATATAGGGAGAACATATACATGACTTCAGAAAGACGTCTAACTCAAAATTCCTAGGCTATTTAAGTTAATTAAACTTAATTAACTATTTACAAGTTGCTATGAGAATAGAGTTCAATTTTAATTCTCAGTTTAATTCAAGGAAAAATTAAACTGGAATTTCTTGTTGCCATTTCACAACACTCCCTCTCAACAAGAAAGAGATTATCAGCTACCCCAATCCTGTCTCTTTGAAATGAATTTACATCCTGACAATGCCTTTGTCAAAATGTCACCATCTTTCTCCTTAATGGGAATGTACTCTCACAACTCAATCCGCCTCAATACAAAACCTCTGAGATTATGATATCATATACCAATATGCTTGGACTGATCATGAAAAAATAGGTTTTTAGAGAGTTTGATACAAGTCAGATTATCGCAGTAAATCACAGTTGGATCCATCTGTTGACTAAACAGGCCAACTAGGATCTTCCTCATCCAAATTGCCTCACATGTTGCCTGACTTGTAGTGATGTACTTTTCCTCTACCAAACTCAGTGCAACCTATCTGTATTTCCTATTGTACCAAGAAACTGTCATTGACCCAATAATAAAGATCCCTTGTGATGTGCTCTTCCTGTCAGATGGACTACCTTCCGAATCTACATTGGTGAAGCCTTGAAGCTTCACTCCCTCTATCCGGTTGTACCATAATCCATGCTGAGAAGTGCCCCTAAGGTATCTCAACACATGAATTGTCGCCTTCCAATACATCTTCGTAGGCTTAACCATCGCTTTACTAAGACGGTTAACTTCATCGCACATATTCAGTCCTGTGTTTACCAAGTACATGAGTGAACCCACAAGCCGCCTATAAAGAGTAGCTTCTACTACATTCCCTAAAGTAGAATCCTCCTTCCTCTAGTGACCTTCTAGAGGAGTCTCCATGGGTTTGGTTCTCTCCATGTGTAATCTCATGAGTATCTCGTTAGCACCTAGGACACAAACAACTCGCCGTCTCCCTACCATACCTCCATGCCAAGAAATTAATGCATGAGCCCCATGTCCTTCATCTCAAACTCTCTTGCAAGGTCCTTCTTGCAATATTTGATCAGTTGATCATCACATGTCAGTATGAGATCATCAACATAAAGTACAATGATCAATAGTTTACCTTCCACCACTATGTGGTACAAGTTTGCATCCACTTCACTCTTCATGAAGCCCAACTTGGTGAAGTAGCTATATATCATGGTGTACAAAGCACGGGATGCTTGATTCAGTCCATACAATGCTCTCTTGAGTCGACACACATGCAACTCATGGTCAAAGATTTCAAAACCTTCAGGATGCTCTATGTACACCTCTTCCTCATTCATGGCATTAGGGAAGGTTTTCTTCACATCCATCTAATGTATCTTCCAACCCATCTGTGTTGATAGTTCCAATCTAGGTTTGATTGACAATTACCTTGCAACAAGAGCAAAGGTCTAATCATAGTAAACCCCCTCTACCTATAAAAAGGGATGGGAAAACATCTAGCCTTATACTTCTCCACACTACCATCTGCAGCTTCCTCTATGTTGTAAATCCAACGAGAGCTCACCAGTGACTTGTCCTCCGGTCTCGAGACCACATCCCAAACATTGTTACGGACTATGAAGTCATACTCCTCCACCATGGAATCAACCCAAACTAGCTATTGCACTGCTTCCTTAAAGGAAGATGGGTCTGTTCCAACACATTCACCAATAAGAGTGATGTCTCCACTGTACCTTTTAGGTGACCTCCTCTGCCTACACTAAGAATTGGGTGCTCCCACATTCTCCCATGTGTCATCCAACAATCTGATAGCCTCTCTAGTGTGCTTTCTTCCCTCTCCGGAAGACACTGCCTGAATCGATGTCTCCACTCCTGGATCCTCTGCATGTCACTACTCCACATCATTTTGAGGCTCCTCAACCTTAGGAGCTAAAATATCCACATCTGCATGTAGCTCAAGCTCCCTCTCAAGGGAAACTCACGTCTTTCTCCTCATCAAATTTGACATCCCTTTGAACCATTGTAATCCTCTTGGTCAAAAATTACAATTGATAGTTGTCAGGTGTATCTGATTACCCCACAAATATCCCCAACTTCGTTGTCGGCTCAAGCTTCCTTTGTGCATCTTTCGTCACATGGAAATATACCGATGACCCAAAAATCCTGAAGTGACCAACATTTGGCCTCTTACTGGAATAAGCCTCCTTTGGTGTCTTTATCCCAAGTATCTAATGTGGGCTATGGTTCTAAACATAAACCGTTGTGTTGGATTCCTCAACCCACAAGTGTAGTGGTAGGCCCCAATCATGCAACATTTCTGTTGTTGACCCTACTATGCTTCTATTCTACCTCTCAACCACCCAATTCTGTTGAGGTTTATGGGGTGTAGTCAACTCCCATTTAATCCCTTTAGCTACACAAAAGTGCTTAAACTCGTGTGGGACATACTCACCATTGTTATCACTCTGTAGATATTTAAACTTCTTTTGTTAGACTTTAATCTTCCGTAGTAGATTTTTTGAAAAGCATGATCTGGATTATTCACAATATTATGTTCAATATGTCGATGTTTCAAACCCCAAAGGGAGTCCATCATCTTCCCGACACTTTCTCCACCAATTCTTTAAACTCACAAAACTTTGTGAAAGTTTTATCTTTTCTCTGCATAAAAATTATCCAACATTTACGAGAATAGTCATCAACAAATATAACATAATACCTATGTTTGGCCATGGATGCTGTGGAGAATGGTCCAAACACATCTAAATGGTCTCTCTCTAGAATAGCCTTTGCTCAATATTCTCTGTTGTGAAATGAATACTTGGTGTATTTTCCCAAAGTACACCCCTTTCATGTATCAACTTGCTCAAGCGTACCTTCGGGAATACTGGTAGAGATTTCTTACAATATCTTCAAAGCTCCATGATGCAAGTGGCCCAATATCCTGTGCCACAACTCACAAACATCTCGTCTATGCACCTTTTATGCTTTTGTGCTCAAAGTAGCACACTCCTCCACCTCCAAGTTGTTGGAAATAATACTGAGAGGGGGGGGGTGAATCAATATTATCACATTAATAAAACTTTTTCATTTCCATAACCAGATTCATATATGCTGCTTCCACAACTTCTTATGATTAAGTTAATTGATCTTCAATGAGTGCATTAGAACATTATCAACCATATTATCAGTTAACAGATGCAGTAACATAGAATAGATCATCACACATAAGGCACACACATGAACACCATGATATAAGGTGGAAACCCAATGCGGGAGAAAACCACCTGCTGCAAGTCATCTCAATCTTCTTCTTAATAAGAAAATCCTTTTACAATATTTTGTACTGGTGCCGCCTTATACCAGTACGGGAGCTACAACCCCCTTTTGCTCTTGTACTAGTCGATCCATTTACTAGTACGCAGGCTACTACCTGCTACAATGCTCCAAAGATTTCTTTTAGCTCTTGTACTAGCTTAGA